>PVKB01003883.1:0-169096 GCA_004027205.1 Ctenodactylus gundi | reverse complement strand
TTCACTAGAGAAATGACCAACACCACACCTCTGTGTCCGACCTGTAGGTGGTAGTCAAACTACTGGACCTTCCTCTTTCTCTAAATTCTCTAAATTTTCAAAATCAGTCCTTCCATGGGAAGACACTATTTTATTAAAAATAGAACTAATAGAATATATAATCAACTACTTCCACATTAGGGAACTAGGAATATACTAAAATTAAATTCTTAAAGCTTTTTGCAATTTTGTGATAGGTTATTAGGGCAAAAACAATATAAATCTTACTTTTCTTTTTTCAGTCCTTGAACAGATTGGTCCTTCTTGTAAGTAAAACTCATTCAGAAGTATGATCAAAGTTCCCTTTGCTCTTCGGGATTGTATTGTTTTCCTGAGCTTAGCAATGTCCTTAGCTATGGGCCAAAATGACGCAGGTAATTTTCTTACCAAAATTGTGCTTTTCTACCTGATCGCTGCTGAGTTCTGTATGTTTGGAAAGTGAACAGAGGAAGTAACTTAATTATTGGAACTTTCCTACTGGTTCAGTAAAATACCTTGTATTTTATTACAAAAAAAAATAGCTAAACATTGCATAATTGTGGTTTCATTTTTTGCATATGGCAGCAACTAAAGAGCCAGAGTGGAAAACAGAATTCAGTCTTTGAACTTTGCGATTCAATCCTGCTACTAATTTTGGCACTCTATGCCACGGGTCTGCCTAACATTTATTACCAAAAGGCAGATATTCCTGTTCATGTATTTTCCTTTCTCTAGCCTCCTTTTTAACTATTCTTTCCTAGCATGGATTGTTTTTGTGCAACCAGTATAATGTTTGAGCTGCCTTTCCTTGAGCAGTATTGACATCCAGTGGAGACTCAGAATAATTACAGGTGTGTTAAAAAAAAAAATCCCTATGGAATACAGAAAAGAATGGATGTCTGCTTCGAAATAGTTATTACACAATTCGGTAATAAAAATAAATTTCCTGTGCTCATAAGCGGAAAAGGCTGAAATGGGCAGCTGTTTAGCAAGTGCAGAGGAGAAAATTTGACCTGGAGTTAGGGAGAGAGCTCTTAGACATGGCACCAAAGCAAATAGCATAATTAGAGACTTTCCTCTACCAAAGCCAGGGTAAGAACGTGCAAAGACCAAGTACAGTTTGGGAACAAACACAAACTAAATATGGTTTTGAGATAGACACTGGACACCAAACAGTAAGGAAAACGACCTATAAGAGAGGGGAAACAGAAGAACGACCATGTAAATCGCAGCTTACCGTGTCAAGAGAGTTTACACGGCACATTACTCAAAGGGACATACAGCACAGCTCAGCAAACTCTCTGAGTTAAAAGAAAAGAGCTTAATGTGGAAAGGCAAAGTCCGCTAAATATTACAAGACAATGCCAAGAAGAGAATCTAGCTTATTCTTAAGTTTCATGGCAGTTATCCCCAGCTACCATCGAAGGATAGCACATATTAAGAACTCGAAAGATACGAATGCATGAATCGCCAGATAGCTGGATCAACAAATGAGTTCTAGCACAAGTAGCCTCTGAGTAGGAACAAGTGCTGAAGGCAAGATTTATGAATAAAATGAATGAAGCATTTCTCCATGCTTGGAAGAAAAAAAAAATACAGCTGATGAATACCAGCCACAAAATTCCTCATCTAATTTCTCATTGACCTGTGATTTTTTTTTTGGGGGGGGGTATTCAATGGCTGTCTGTCACACACCATGTACCAAATTTGTTGATGTTTTTAAAACTGAATGTAGAATAGAACATAAGTGGGACTCTCTGAGATAAGAACACAGTAATTTTGAAAGGCGTGTTGCTTATATACAGGAAGTATTGTGTTCTGTTTAGGTTTCCTTCAAATCCAGGATGTTGCTTCCTTGTGTGATTGAGAGTGAGCCTACATCACATTTTGAGACAGTGAGGCGCATTCTCTTGTATAAACTTCTTCTCTGACTCGTTGGCTTTCTAACATTCCCCGAAGACACATGCTTCATTTAAATGACCAGTCTTCAGTCTTCAAATGGCACCAAAGCTAAAAATTTATTATAAAAACATTCCAGTAATCTCTTAGTGAGATTATCATTTTAAGGCTTCAGAAAGTCCAAAGTGATCTAATTATTACACTCTTCTTTCTTTTAGATACTGACCCCATATCACAAAATCTTGAACAGCTAACTCCTCTGTTAGCCATCTGATGCAGTCTAAGTCTGTAAATGCTAAATGTCTAAAAATAATTCTAGGCTGTTCTGCAAGTGAGTATGAGGATAGGATATTGGTAGAATCTTAAACATCACATTGGAACTTATATTTTCTATTCATATTTTTCTGTAAATGGGTAAAATAAAAAAATTTTAATAGAGAATGGAGGGATAAATCGAAGATCTAGGTAATTTTTCCATCTTTTCATTGAACTACCTGTAAAATTCTCAGTAACTGTCTAAACAAACAGAAACGCACACATTCTTATTAATGGCATTGAGATAACACCGATGAGCAACGTCCCCTACAGACATTGCCTCCGGAAGGGTTTTCTACCAGAAACCACGTGTTCCATCCCCAGCCCACCAGCATAAGATTTGACACCAGGCACAAGAGGGTTCCTTTTGTGGTCCAGTTCCCTCATCGGTTTAACTTGTTAAAAACACGTGATATCTTCAAGGTACTACCATCGCCCTTCATTCCAAAGCCTTGTACGTGGCTTTCTATGACAGTATTGTACAGTCTTTTTATTCCAGTTTCTTCCACACTGTCCCTGTGTTTGCATTCTTCCCAAAACTTTAGTCTGGTTTATCACTCAATGCTTCCCTCAGGACTTGCGTTTCTCCTCAGACATTGATCTCCTCTCAATCAGGTCACTCTTGACACACCTCTGTCGCGTTCTGAGGCCTCTTGAAAACTAGGAGAATTGCAACCCCAATGCTAACACAATGAAAGAAAAACAGAAATGAAGAACTAAATAGAAAAAGAAATATTTGAAGAAGAAATCTTAGACTTCCTTAACAATAAAAGGAAGAGGAATTGCAAGTATAAAGTAGGCTGTTTTCTACAGCTTTTCAAGCCGAAAGGTCTGAACTTCCTTGTGGAGAGCAATGAAATCATAGATTCAAATACTATACTCAGAATGGATAGTAAAATAATCAGGTACAAGAAGACAACAGATAATACAAATAGAACATGCAGTCAAACTAAAAGTTAACACCCATTTCAGAAGGAAAATATGAAATAAACTTGCCAAGAAAGTTGACCAAAGCTGTAATCAGAGAATGTTTTCCATAATTAAAAATAAAAACTAAAATTGGATATTCAAAAGGCTTACTATGTTCTAATAAAAATCAACAGTGATAAAGTAACCCAAATTGATAAAAATCTTGAGATTTTAAGAAAAAAGAATTTCCAAAATTCTAAATATAAAAATTACATTAAAAGAAATTTAAATCAGAAGTGTCTCAGACCTCTCTACCTCAACATCAATATAAGAAAGTGGCAAAATGATGACTTCACAGGACTAGTAAGAGTGACTTTTCCAGAACCACTTCGTTGGCCCAGCTGTCACTGATATGCAGAGACAGTCAGGAATTCTTTATTCTGCACAGTTTAGTCCTTGAGATCCACAGATCTTTGCAGACAAAGTTTGGAACCCCCAGGCTTAAGAAAAGAAAAAAAAAAATATTAAATAGGAAGAAAAAACTGATCATCAGAAACATAATCTTTATGGATAAGCAAATAAAAACAGGCATGAATTTGTTCAAGGGAGAAGGTGGTGATAATATATCAAAGGAGTTAAAATCTCAGAATCAAGTCAGGACACACAGAAAATGAGTAAGTCAAAATTCATACAAAATCTATGAAGATTGTTGAAGGAGAAAGAGGAGAAATGACTAAAGTTTCTTTATGAAGCAAATAAAAATTACTGCATTTAGCAATAATAATTATAGCTATTGATTAGGTAAATTTTAAGTCATGATTTTAGTGTTAATATTAATAGCATTTGTGGAATATCAGCTATATTATGAGCACTTTTTAAATTGTGACACTTACTTCCCATTATTGATATAAGTACTCATCTTTCATGTTTTTATCAATTTAAATTTTAATAAATATATTGAATATTAAATATACCAGATATATTTATGGAAAGGTACTAATTTGTTGTGTCAAAGTGAAGCTCATTATCACTTCCAAGAATTAGTTGGACAAAATTTTGGCTTGATGAACTGGGATGATAAAATTTCTTGTATCCATATGATATAGATAATGTAAACAACTGTGTGGTAAAACTCAAGTCCATTTTGGTAAACTAAAATCCTTCAGTAATTAAGATGAACTTGTATCTAATGTGAGAAGAAACTCTGTCACGGGAGTGCCAGTAGGACCAGGGTAGAGTGTGGGGCATGAGGTGGGGTACTCAACCATCCTTAAAGGGAAAAACGTCTTTGTAGTGTGGCTACTTTGGATAGGATTGTTATTTTTCTCTGCCTCCTCTTACCATCCAAATGCTGACTCTGGAGTAAAGAAGCCAGCGCTTCCACCTGTCTGTTTTGCATGTAAGCCAGTTAGGACTGAATATTTTTTCAAAATATATTACAATTCCTCATGATGCAACTAGTTGAGAAGGTCATGAATGTTTTTACATGAGAATTGAAGTTTTAACCTCAAATGTGGAAATTCCATAAAGGTGGTCTTAAAATGATGTTTAAAAAAATCAACTTTTTAGTTCATTTAAAATATTTGAATGTTTGGAGTACATTAGTATATTGTAGTATCTACCGGAAACTTTATTTAAATTTGTTTGATTCAGCATTTCCAACTTAAAATTGACCACAGGAGTCCCATGAAATGTCTATTAACACATAAAATATTATAACACTGCCTTAGGGTACTTTTCCCTAGGATTAAAGCATTCAATTTAACGGATCTTTGAGTGAGCCCCCAAAATTTGAATTGTGAGCAAGTTTCTGGGGGCAACTGTTCTAGAGATTACAGTCAGGAGCTATTGTTCTAAAGCCTGAAGATGCTACTTTTGTAGCACTGAGCAGATGAATGGGTCCAATGAAACCTAAAAAAAAAAAAATCTCATAACTACCATAACTCAAAGTTACCAAGCATCATTTACCCTCCTCATTTTAGAATAGAACTCGGCAGCAGACCCTACCTAGACATATCATCTCTGAAAACTGCAGTCTAGCACTGTGTCAAAAAAGAGAAGAGAAGATATTTTTGGTGAATATTAACAGTTAATGACACACAACATAACCAAACTAGAAGCCTAAGTATAACATAAAAGTGATAATCTGACTATTGAACTAGGAAGAAATTTTTTTAAAAATACTGTCTCATAGAGTTAGATTCAAAGACTACTTTGACCTTGTTACTCAGTTGTCTCTCTCTTTTTCTCTCTTTTCCCCAATGCTGGGCCTTTTGCTCGGAGCTATAGCAGCTTTATATTTTGATATTTGGGTTCTTTTGTTTTTAATCTTTGTTGTGTTTTGGTTTGTCTTGTTTTGAGACAGTCTTGCTAAGTTTCTGAATTACCCAGGCTGGGTTCCAGCTTGCGATCGTGCTGCCTTGGCCTCCCAGAGTGCTGGGATAACAGGCCTGTGCCCTGGGGACAGCTGGTCACTCGGTGTTCTTGCTCCTTCATTTCAAAAATAGGAAGACTCCAAATACTTCCGAGTGGCTTTATTAGGATTTATACACACGAAGAGCAAATTTTAGTTGCCTTGTTTTCTGTTTGCTTTCTCTTTGGAGTAAAGTTGAATCAAATTCTTGATGGAAGGAGGGAGAGTAGAGTCATTAAAAGAGCATATATATAATTAAATAAAAATTGTCTGTAGATTGGGTAAACAAATTAATAACCTTTATTTATGCTTGGAGCTCATGACTCAGTTAATGTTTTTGCTAAAATCATCCTTGCCTTTCACTAACATCATGGTAATTTTAGGAATTGAAGTGTTCTCCTGCTACTTATTATATGAATGAGCTGCTACATATTGTGTATACCAATATGTGGCTCATCCGGCACTTAACACATAATGCAGTATAGGTCATGTGGCAATTACCTCCCAAGTTGCAAGTTGCCCTCGCCTGCAGTTTAATTCCTCCAGCTGCTATTTGCTGGCTGAATTTGCTTTCAAATACAGAAGAATGGTAACTTTGTCTTATATTTAATTATGCATCAACTCTCAAGGGAAGAAAGGCATCTGATTGTTTCCATACAGACTGAAACACTTCATCCTCGCGCTGGAATTACAGTTGTCTGACCAGTACCACCACTGAATATTCAGCTTGTATTTGGCTCATTTAAATTTTGGACTTTTCTGGGATTGCAATTTTCTTGAATGACAACACAAAATTCCATAGATTTTTTAAGTGATCTATTTCTTGATGTGTTTAATTAATTCATTATCCTTTACAGACAGACTTTGACAGAAGCCGCAAATTGCAGAGCTTGTAAAATTTTATGAACACGCTATAAAAATCCTGGGAAACATTGGCCAAATTCTAGCCTACTGAATATTTAACTTCTATTAGTAATTTAATATTACATTGAGTTAGTATGAACTGACCACGTTTTTGAGGATTAGTATTTACTCACAATCCAGTGGTATAAGGGAAACCATTTCCATAACAGATGTATAAACTAGTAAAATCAAGAGATTGTGTGCAGCTCACTACTGTCATAAATACTGAGTTCTACATTTCCAGTTCCCAAAACATGTTACTCAGCAACTGCCCTTTGAGAGTTCAGCCTAGTATGACGAAACGCAAGGCTTTACTATCAAGAGTCCCCAGGTTCAGGCCCTCTTGGCAATATACTAGTGCTTCCTTTTATTGTTAATACACTCTTCCTAAATATCAGTGTTATTTTCTAGAAAATAAGAAGGTGTATGGAAAAGACAATATTCTTTATCGCATGGGCTGTGACGATGAATTGTGAGATGTATGCAGAAGCACTTCATCAAGGCTTCTCTGACAGCCGTGCTGTAATTCTGGGTAGATGTTCCTGTTGTCTCAGTGCTGGCCTATGGCAACCAATACAAAGAAGGTGAAGCGTGTCTCCTGCCCGAGGCCTGCCGCTTTGGCCTATCCTCTCATAATCCAAATGCTTGCTTCATTCACTCATCTGTTCCCCTTCTGGACCTCACACAACTGTGCTCTCCGTCAGAGCTTTTCCCAAACTGTGCTCTCAAGAACATCAACTTACAGTGATGCTTATAGCCATCACCATTGTCCAGAAGCTTTTGGACTTGTAGTGGCTTTCCAAGTCTCAAAATTATCTTGCATACATGGAGGGTTATTCCAACTCCTCACCTATGCAGACCAGTGTTGGATCTTAAATACTGTTCAGGTAACCTTGTGTGTGCCCTCACACACTCTCAACCTCGTAGAAGAGTAGATCATAAATTTTTATGTGAAATAAAGTTTCTTGCTTTAAATTTACTATGGGAGACATCCTGGGCAAGTAACTTAACTTTCTTGAATCCAGTTTGCTTATTTCTTTAAAGAGTCATTTGGTAACATTTAATAAAGTAGAAAATATTGGAGCTAACAATTATCGAACAATTATTGTGTACCAAGAAGTTTTCTAGGCATAGTGCTGTAGTCACTCAACATCCCAAAATTTTTTTGAGGTAAAATTATTGTGGATGTGAAGCTTCATTGTGTCAACTTAATTGGCTTGGAAGCTGCCTGGGGAATTGGCCAGGCACAGTTCTGGGAGTGTCTGGGTGGATCATGGGAGCATGAATTTGGTTACCATATCCTTCCTCACTGGCACTATTGCCCTGAACCGTTTCCCATCTCCTGGGAATTAGGCATCCTCCCTGTGACATGTGCTTTCACAGCGATATTTCTGCCTTAGACCAAGCAGACCCTGGGCTTAACTCCAGGAAACAAAATAATCCTCTTCTCTTTAAGGTGCGAATGTTGACTATGGTATTAGGTGACAGGAAATTTGACTAATACGGAAAAGCCGTATCCAGAATGGAGCCATTACTATGGTTTTACCCCAATGTGTGGTTCAGCAGCCTAAGGAACTGATTTGGGAAAAGTTTTGAAATGTTTGGATATGCAGGCTATAGAAGACCTAGAGAGTTATAGCGCTTTGATGGGTGATTTTGTTCAGAGACCAGAAGGTTATAATGGTTGTAAAAATGCGGGCAGTAATGGCCAGGTTCAGGAGGTTTTGATGGATGGTAAAGACTTCATCAAAAATTGGACTAGAGGCCATGTGTGCTATACTCTGGAAAAAAATTTTCCGCATTTTACCAAATGCTGAGACTGAGATTCAGAGCAGTGGAGTCATCAGGGGAAGTGGAGACATTGATGAAGGAACTTTCAATCTTGCTCAATATGTAGGCTGCCCACAGGTATAGTGGGCTGTTTTTAGTCAGATTCATAGTGAGAATTTGAGCCAAAAAATAAGGCAGAAAAATTTGAAAATCTTTCCCATACAATGCTGGTTTTACTGACACTTGGAATGCAAGGTTTGGGGAGACGCCAAGGTTTTCATCCGAATTTCAGAACAGGGCCTAGTGGAATAGACAAGGAGCACTAGAGGGGACAGTGTGTAAAATTATGTACATATATCTGAAGAAGCAGGAGAGATCCCAGGAACTAGACATTCCAGGAACATAGAACATCCCTTGAGGGAAGCTATAGGACCTGAGCATATACAACCCAAAATAAAAGCAATTTGGGCTGTAGAACCGTGGGGGTAGGACTCTGGAATTTACATGTCACCACCAAGTGCCCCCAATGCCAGGCATGGGGCTCCAGGACTCACTTAGTCTTGCCATGGTTCTATTTTCCCCCATTCCTCTATTTTGGAAGAGAATCTTCAGCCTGGGACATTGTTCCTTGGGATTACACACCTTATTTTTTATTTTTACAGAGCTTCACAGCTAAGTTTGCCCTGAATCTCAGATGAGTCTTTGACTCGAACTTTCGAAAAGGCTGAAAATGCTGAGACTTTTCAAAGATGTTATCACATTTTCAGTTGTACACTGGATAGTTGTAAAATGTTGGATAGAATTGTTCATTTGTGTTCATAAGGAGATTAATGAAAAGTTTGAGGAGGTATGGTTGAGTGTCGTGTTTACAAGGAGTGAAATATAAAACTTAAGCTTCATTGTACCAACTTGATTTGCTTGGGGGGTGGGGGGGTTGATTGGGCCCATTTCTAGGTATGCCTGGGTGGATCATGGAGGCATGAACGTGACAACTTTGCCTGGTCCCCAGCATCTTTCTTTCTCTGCTATTGTTCCCTCACTGTGCTTCTTGCTGCAATGAGCAAAGCATTTACCTCTACCGGGTCTTTTGCCTCAATGTTTCTGCACTGAGGCCAGCTCTCCATAGACCGAATGCTTTGAAAATGCCAACCAAATCAAACCTCTTACCCGAAAAGCCATTCAGTGTCGGGAAAGCTGCCTAATATGATTGAGATCATAATTATGAATAGGAGAGAAAGTCGCAGATTGACTAAAAGACAACATTATTTAGACAGGTAAATGTT
The DNA here is from genome assembly GCA_004027205.1 of Ctenodactylus gundi. Classification (NCBI taxonomy): domain Eukaryota; kingdom Metazoa; phylum Chordata; class Mammalia; order Rodentia; family Ctenodactylidae; genus Ctenodactylus; species Ctenodactylus gundi. Next base: position 159,586 of record PVKB01003883.1, on the reverse strand, counting down.
AGATATAATGAAAAAAGACATGAAACTGAGAAAAGATTTTAGGTTTTAATTCTAATTTACATATCCCTACCAATATAATCTTTAGCAACTCACTTAAAGGCTCCTGTTGTTTCCTCATAAGGAGCACAAGAATATTTATGTCTAAATCAAAGAAAAAATGGCAGATTTTCTTAAAGAATACCTGTTATATCATAACAATAACAAGGGAATGTGTAGAAGTTTTTAAGGGAATATTCTTGATGTTTCACAATATTCTTTTGCCCTTCTTACTGTATGCAACTGTACAATCATCTTTCACATCAAGACCCAAAAGACTCATGAAATCAGAAATTCTAATACAAATTTGTTATTTTTCATTGACATATTCTTTTCTGAGTCATATAAACAGAGATATCAGCTAATCTAGTAGGCTGTGTTTGTAATGGTGGAATTTAAAGAACTGTTCTAATCATTTAAGTGGGCTATTTAAGGTCAAATCAACTTTATCAGTTCTATTGTGCTTGGAATCACAAGTCATATCAAGTAGGTCACCTTGAAGGCAAAGGGTACAACTGGCCTAACCAGCATTCTTTGACACACAGTGCCTTAAACAAATGAATATAAATAAAAGAAGGTGAAATACAGACTTAAATATCCTCCAATTAAATCCCTCAGCCTTCTCATCTTTTTTAGAGTTTTGAAGAAAGTTCCAGTGTCTTAGAAGAGCCACAAATGATAACACCATCTGCTGTTTTTATTCATTCACTTCTATACTTAAAAAGACCTTAGAATTTACTGTGAAGGGAAAAATAACAAACTATTTGAACCTTACTGTCCAGTCAGTTTTAGCCCACCCAAAACTCCCTAAAGTACTTAGACAGGTTGTATAGCATGGATTTATAGGGTAACAATTTTTAACGAGACTATAACTAAAGAATCTACACCAGAGACCCGCAGCCACTGAAAACAAGAGTAACAGCTTTACATCTGTGAGATACTCCAGATGACTTTCCTCTCCGTTAAAAGCTACCTGGTGAGAAAACATCTGTGTCAAAATAGTCTCTTGAATGGATGCTTGAATAGTATTTGCTTGAACAGCCACTGAAAGACTGATGGGAGTGTTAGACAGGCATTTGAGGATTAAAACAAAAATATGAACATTTTCTACACCAAGGAGAAACAATGTGGGTAAGTAACTCCAGAGAGAGTGACCTTGAGGACACCAATTGCCTTCCATCTGACCTCTATTATTTTTTGAGTAAGCAACATTAGTAAAGTATCTGACTCTACAAAGCATAAAAGAGCAATAATGCTTGTTCTAATACAGATTTTGTATTGATTGGAGCTTGTCCAAGCATCATTAAGAGGCCTTCGTGCAGGTGAAGAGATCGAGGTCAATGCTTTGTGTCAGGAGAACCATCTAACTTTCTCTTGCGCTGTTACGTAAAGCTGATCGCACAGGTCTACCCAGATTCTGTGGATCTTGGATCAACAATGCAAATGGATCCGGTTGCCAAATGGCAAACATTTTACAGGTAGAAAAAAAAGCCAGCACTTTCTTAGGTAAAATGTGTACTGTTTTTGTTCCCACTTTGAGAAAGAAAGTTTCAAAAATAATCTGGGAATAAAGTTCTGTGTTTAAAAATGTCCAATTTCTCAAAATTCCATGTTAAAACTTGGCCTAAATCCCAGGGCTCTTTGCCCCACCTACCTTTGTAATATGTGGGCACACTTCTTAGCCAAACCTCACACCCTGATAGTAAGGCTTCAGACCACATGATGAGGAAATTCCGGAGGCTGCCTCATCTGAAATATGACCTAGAAAGCCTGGGGCCTGCCTCTGAGTAGTACATAGCCCTATATTTCCTTGACTGCTTTGCAAGGAAAGACAGGGCCAGAAGAGGCCAGAATAGAATTCTTTAATGTGGGGAAATCCTTTAAAGTGAGGGACACGAGTTGTAGTGACCCCCTTTTTTTCGCTCTTCTTACCCCTCTTGCCTGTGTTTAAAGGGAAAACTGAGTCTACCTAGAATCAAGTAATAGTACTTTAATTCTTAGTTTCATCCTCAGTACCCAATACTGGGAATAATAGAAACTGGATAGGGTCATGCTCTGGCTGACCCAGAGAACTCACACTAACCTGTGTGTTTTTCAAACCCACTCAAGAATTTGATTTTGTCTGATACTCAAACTACTTTTTAAGAGATTTGATACATATGGATGATTATGGACAAAGTAACATTCTGAAGCAATGTGTCAGGCAAGGACCGATCCAACAGCTGACTGTCTCAGCCTTGCCTTTTCCTGGAACTTTTCCCTACAGATAAGAATACATGAGTGTATTGTTTATTGTGTGTGTCCTTAAACAATCTGTACAGACACTTAAATAAAGTCCAGGTACGTGTGACTTGAAAACTAAGGAGATGCAGAATATAGTTAATATTCCAGCACTTAGAATCCTGTCAGAAGATACATTCTTGTTAGGTAGGAGAGATTACTGGACAAGTATTCTGTGTGTAGAATTTTGATGATCATGTGAAAGACATAAGTTATGGATTCTCAGGAGTGCTTCTGCATGATGTCATGACTTAAAAAAGGCAGGAGAGGTAAAAACAGAAACACTAAATAATGAAGTTATCGAAACTTTTTAGATTATAGTTCAATTTTTTTTTGTTTGTACCAAGAGTCACATGACAACTGTTTTGCATAATTAGAAAAAATGTTCCCTCTTTTTCTTTCTAGGGCCATCTACCTCCTAGTTACAGGCAACTTGAGGCTGGAGGCACAGCTTAGGGATTAGAGAACTTGCCTAGGAACCACAAGACACAAGGTTCAATCCCCTAGTACCATGTAATAGCGTGGTGTTATGGTGCACACCTATAATCCCAACACTTGGAAGGCTGAGGGATGAAGATCGCTGTGTCTTCTAGGCCACCCTGAACTACAAAGAGAGTTCAAGACCAGCCTGCACTACAAAGTGAGACCCAGTCTCAAAAATAAAAATTGCAAAATTATAAAATATTTATCACTTGTTTGAACAAAAGCAGAGATAGGACAATATGAAGTATGATCGAAAGGTGACAAAAGGAGGTGCAGTGATGTGACTTCATCTCCAGCACTGCATGCATTGCAGGGGCAAGATGGCACACCAGATCCTGAGCAATGAGAACAATCAGGCTACAGGGAGGGAAAGCCAAGTGAGGCAGATTTGGGGATGCATGTCCAAGGAATAGCATTTTTACTTAATGTAAAATTCAGAGTCTTTAACATCTCAAACAATGAGTTATGGATTCTCAGGAGTGACATGCAGAACACTGTTTGATAACTACATAGAATTAACTGTTAAAATAGAGATGGAGTTATGCGTTGGACACACAGTACACTAAGCACCCTCTTCAGTTATTTTTCCTTGGCAAGCTTCTACATCAGAAGTGCATGAGATACTCACGTAATGAAAAAAAAATTGAGAATAATATCACACACTTTTCAAAGAACAAAATTTTCAATTTTAAACAAAGTAAAATTCTAAGTGACAAATCATTGAAAATAGTATATCTTCTGCATAAATTACAGATCGGGTGAAATACAGATTAGATTTCACCCCGATGAAGTCCCTGTCCTGCTTAATAGGCTACCTTGGTCTCTCTTCCTTGCAACATTAATGTCTGTAGACCACGGCCACAAAAAGATGAGAGAGGTGGGCCACACCACTAAGACATCAGAGTCAACCATGGGGTCCTGTAAGCCAGATTCCAGAAAAATCAGTCCTTTTTCGTAAAAGCAGGAGAAGATTGAGAGGGAAGGGAGAAAAGATAATAATACACTTGGCGATTTCAATAAAATATAGCCAGTGGGTCTGGCTCATAGGCAACGAAGGGAAGAGTACAAGGAGGTCTCAGAGAGACACGCACTGGTAAGGATCCAACAGAGTGATTTTAAGACAATCATTCTGTTTTACACAGAATGGGTAACAAGAGAACAACTGCAAACAAGAGCAAAACTAGACAAACCAATTAGCAATCCGAGGGGAGAATTCGAGCAAGAGATGACAATGGCTTGGATGATGATAACATGGAAGAGATGGGGTGAAGATAACAGTTTTGGAATGAGATTTTGGAGGTACAATTATAGGACTTTTATGATATTGTACATGGAAGATTAGGGAAGAGGATGGTGCCTTAACTTTTGGTAGATTATTACGTCATTCCCTAGGGTAGAGAAGAATCATTGAGGCATAGCCTTAAGAAGAAAAATTCTGCTTCGGACTTGGAATATTTGAAATTCTTTGTTAGGCATCAGAATGATATGTCAAATGGTGGTTGACTTTAAGGTGCTACAGTCAAGAGCTAAGGATAAGAATGATTAGTGTACACTTGGCAGTTAAAACCATGGAGCTTTCCAGAATGCGTTGATATAATTAATGGGACCTCCTCAAGGATGCTCATTCTTCCAAGTCAGCTTGATGCTATACTTTTTTCCCCAATGAATTTTGATCTATTTGCATAGTTTTATCAACCTGAAATTCTAAGAGAAAATGAGGAATACAAGTCAGTGTGCTATGAATACAAAAAACATTAAAAAACTAAAAACAGAGTATGATTAAATATATCTTATTAAAATTTATATAGGCCCCTGAACTCATTAAAAACAATAAGGAAAGGACCAAGCCCAAGATCCACTACTTCATGAACCGAGGGCAGGTAACTGTTCAGGTCACCACCTCATGAGTTCAAAAATCAAATCAAAATAGATCAAAGATCTTGATATTAAAGTGGAAACAATGAACCTTCTGGAGGATGAAATGGGCAAAACTCTAGAAGATGTAGGTGTGGGCTAAGACTTTCTTAATAAGAAAACTGATGCAAAAGAAATAGCATCCAGAATCAATAAATGAATTACATCAAATTTAAAAATCGCCAGCACAATGAATGAAACTGTCAACAGAATGAGGAGAGAACAGATATAATGGGGAAAAAAATTTACTGCCTATACCACAGACAGGAGGCTAGTAGCCAAAAAGTGAAACTCTGATTAAAAATTGGGCAATTGAAATGCACAGGCACATGAAGATGTTCAAACGGCCAGTAAACACATAAAAAGAAAGTTCAACATCCTTAGCCACTGGAGACATGCAAATCAAAACATGGCTAAGATACCATCTTACCCCAATAAGAATAGCACAAATCAAGAAGTCAAACAGTAGTCGATGCTGATTAAGTTGCAGGAGGAAAAAAAGAACTGTCATATTGCTGGTGGGACTGTAAACTGACAGAAGCACTGTGGATAGCAATACCGAGATTTCTCGAAAGGCTGAAAATAACCATTCCATTCAACCCAAAAATACCTCTTTTAGTTATCTTCCAAAAGAATTAAAGGTAATGTGGACATATATCCATATACCCATGTTTATAGCAGCACCACCAACAATAACTTAACTGTGGAAAATGTCAAAATATCCATCAACAAAACAATGGACACAAAAAAGGAGTATCTGTATGCAATGAAGTACTACTGTTGTATAAGGACAGATAAATTAGAGTCTTTTGTAGGCAAATGCATGCAACTTGGGACCATCATGTTAGCGAAGTAAGTCAAACTCAGAAGGTAAAATATCACTTGGCTTCTCTAATATGAGAAATCTAGAGTACAGACATTTTGTGGAAACAAATGGTTGTACTAGTGGGGTCGAGGGGAGTGATAGGAGGGAGTAGGAGAGTCAAGCTGGAGGGGGGGGTTAGGCGGATGGATTGTAATGATGTTGTGATATGTATGGGCACAAAATACTCAAGCTCAAAGCATCCATTGTAAACTACATAGCTATACCAACAAATATTGGGGAAAACAATAGGAAATCAAGAAACAATATTCCATATTAGAATGAACTCAGATTTTGATATTAAGAAGTTCTAGGATCAAGTCTTGGCTCAGTCACTAAGTACAGCTATAGTAAATTTTTCTCTCTGAGTTTCATTTTCCTTTCAGAGAAAACGAGAGTTGGAATATCCGTATTTTGGTGTTTTAGTGCAGAGTCAATATGATTTTTTTTTTTCTAGAAGCAATGACATGGTAAGGCTTCACTACATCCACTACGTCTTATTCCTTCAAAAACTCTTCATAAATTAAGAAAATGAAATGAAGTAAATGATGATAAAATTATCAGAATAAGTGAATACTTATCTAACACTACCAGCCTGAAAGTTTTCTATTCATTAGAGAGATCACATGGAGATTTATTCCCTCCATGAGAAGATAAACGAGTTATATGTGAAAAAACCACAGGGTGCTTTCACCCGTTCTGATCCTCTCCTAGCTCCATAATGTCATTTCACTTTAGGGTAGTTAATGAATAAATATTTCTCTAGGGCTCTAGGATCTAATTGAAATTCAATATGAAGACATTTTTCCTCCACATGTCTAAGGGTCATTAGAAATGTGAACAATTTGATATTCTTTATTCTAAAATCCCCACGATTTCTGACAGATTTAGTGGAAATGCTGTTTCACCACGAGAATGCTCTACTTTGGTACTCATGTGAGTTAAATCTTCCAATCCTTAAACTGAGCAACTGGCTTTGATTTTTTTCTTGCATTTGATCTGTAAAATTTAGATATCATGAGCATGTGGCATTCTGTAAACGACCAGCCCCAGTTGATGGGCCTCTACACACAGCCATTTCTTTTCAGTTCTTAAATTTCCTAAAACAACAATTTTCAAAGTAGCTTCTCTGAGTGTTGGTGCTGTGCGTTATAATTCACCTTTGTCATTTCTAATACATTAAAGTGTGTTTTCTCTTTTTTCTTCTGTTGAGTTTAGCTGGAGGTTTATCAATTTTGTTTATCCTTTTGAAGAACTGGCTTTTTATTTTATTGATATTTTGCATACGTTTTAGTTTATATTTTGTTAATTTCTACTCTGATGTTTATTTCCCTTTATTAATTTGGGGACTAGAACTTGTTTTTTTACTATCTTGAAGTGCATTATTAGGTCACTTATTTGGATTGCTCAATTCTCTTTTTTTAATGTGTGTGTAGCAATGAATTTCTCTCTTAACACTGCCCTTAACCATGTCCCAAAGATTTTTCTGTGATGTGTTTCCACTATTGTATGTATCTAGGAATTTACTCACTTCTTCTGTAATTTCTCCCATGAGACACAGTTTGCTTTAGGTGTATTATTCAATCTACATGTGTTTGTGTGATATTTGAGCTTTCTACTGTTGTTCATTTCTAGCTTCCTTCTGCTAGGATCTGATAGTATATATGAAATAATTTCAATTCTTTTGTATCGGTTTAAGCATATTTTGTGGCCTAGTATATGGTCTATTCTGGAGACTGTTCTATTAGCTACTGAAAAGAATGTGTATTCTAATTATTTAAGGGTGAAATAATCTGTACTTATTTATTAGTTCTTTTTTTGAAAGGTGTGGTTCAGATCCACTATGTCTTTGTTAATTATTTTTTGCCTAGGTGACCTATCTTTCTGAAAAAGTGTAGTGTTCAAGTTCCCTACTATAATTGTGTTGGAGTCTCGTCTCTTTGTTCTTTTACGTACAGTAGCTTTTGTTATATATAAAGTTGGGTGTGGCAGTGCTGGTTGGCTCTTCTCATTGAAATGTTCACTTTACTAGAATGTAGTGAACTTCTTTGTTTTTTTTTTTGGGGGGGGGTGATCAGTTTGGGCTGAAAGTACACCTTGTCATTGAAGGTGGTAGCTACTCCTTCTTTTCATGCTTCTGTTAAGTGCAGTATGATTTTCTATTCTTTCATTTTCAGTCAATGCTTTTCTTTATGGATAAGATATGTACATACGATCGGATTATGTTTTTGAATCTGATTTACCAATCTATGTCTTTTGGTTTTAGGGTTTAGACCACTGAAATTGAGAGTTATTATTGTTCTGGAAGTATTGGGTTCTGTCATGGTTCTACTGTTTGGTGTTTGGATCCTTATTTTTTTCTGATTTCCTGTTTGTTTAAATAGTATTCCTGTTGAATATATACCTGTCTTTGCTTTCTTTTCTGCGCTTTTTTGCCCTATCTATATCCAGCAGACCTTTAAGTGTACTTTTTATTTTGTTTTGGTTTGGTTTTTGCGGTGCTGGTTTAGCCATCCTAAATTTCTTCAACTTTTCTCTGCATAGAAGGTCTTTATTTTACCATGAACTTTGGAGGATAATTTTGTGCATTACAGGAGTCTTGGTTGGCAATTGTTTTCTTTCAGCACGTTGAAGATTTCACTCCAAAATATTTTGTCTTTTAGGGATTGTGTTGAGAAGTCTGCTGTCATTCTGATAGGTTTGCCATGGGGAATTACTTGCCGTTTGTTCTGACAGCTTTCAGGATTTTTCTCTTTGTGGTGGATGTCTGTAATTTATGCTATGATAAACCTTGGGGATCTTCTCTTTTGGTCATATCTGTTTTGTGTACAATATGTCTCACTCACCTGGACATCCATTTCTTTTCCATATATGGAAAGTTTTTGGTTATGATTTCCGTGAATAGATTTTTCTCATGCCGTTAGCTTGAATTTTTCTTTTTTCTTTTTTTCGCGTAATCGTGTAGCCTTGAGGTTAAGGGGTCTTGAGTCATCTAGCAGCTGTTGAAAGCCATTTCCTTGTTGGCATAGTGTTATTAACATACCCTTGAGAATTTAATTTGTGGTTTCCATTTTGTCTTCTGGTTCTGAGATTCTGTCCTCACATGGGATGATTCTACTCACTATACTTTCCAGTAAGGTTTTCACCTCCTGATGATCTGCCAATATCTTTTCATATTTCTGAGCTCTTTGGTTAATTTGATATTCATTTCTTAAATTGAATTCAGATAGTTCAAGGAAGTTCAACCAACCTCGAATCTGTTTCCTCATTTGTTGAATGGGTGTTTTATTTTTCCTATATTGAGCTCTTTAGATATATCTTTTTAAAACTCCTTAAACATTTTCAGGAGATTATTGTTTGACTCTATTTCATGTTCTTCTAATAATTTGAATAGCTTATCGTTTCACTCTGTCTTTGACTCCTTGAATAGTTAGAGGAAGTTATTGTTTGAATTTTTTTACACTCCTCCAAGAGCTCATACTTTGCTTCCAAGTTTGGGGGTTGAAATCCTTTTCCATGCTCACCTGGATCTCATTTGGAGAAGCAGGACCTTTGTGAAGCGCTTTGTCACATGGCTTTCTCAGCTCGCTGTTGCTTTTGTTGATAGCTGGTGTGGAACTATCTGGTCTGCAGTAGAGGTCCCTGGGTTTGATTTGTGTTTCCCTTAGGTTGGGGCTGTTGCCAGATGGTACTATGGTGCTATGTTGACGTGGGGCCTGGTCTCCCACTAGCCTTTGGTGTAAGCTGGCCCCTTGTCTTTAATAGCTAAGTCTCTAAACCTCGAATGGTGATGTTTAAGCCCATCTTTGCTCTGCCTCCTGCAGGTGGTGCTAGTTGTGCTGGGCATTGGCCTTTTGGCTATGCGTAGGAGCTGGGCTGATTGTCAAGCCTCTTTTCAACTAATTGTGTCTGAACAGACTAGAAACTCCACTAAGCCCGCCAATGCAGATCACAGCTTCTGTGTCCCCTTTGTTGCCCACAGAATCTCAAAGTGCAAGTCCCCACTGGTTTCCTTACATTAATCAAGTCTGTCTAGGCAGAATTGTGGTGCCAAGGTCTTCGCTAATAGTTAGATGTGCTTCCCTGTTCCTCCTGCACAGGCCTGAGGAAGGAGCTGCACAAGGCTTGGCAGGAATTTGGTAGAGAGCCGCCTGTACCGTGGCTATGAATTCCACGTACTTCCACCTTATTATTGCCTATAAGTACTCACAGCTTTATGTCTTTCCTAATTAATTTGAACACGACCATCTTGGTTCTACCCTTTGTGGATTCCTCAGACCCTGGAAGCTCCCTGCCATGGTCCACAGCTTCCGTGCTGTGGGGGTTCTGACTCCTGTGCTCCTTTTTAAAGTCTTGTGCTCTAATCCACTTGGATCCACTTGGATTGGGATGGTAGGTGGAGCTGATGACCAGGGATGGACGGAGCCTCTGCCACCGTGCTGCCTCTGACTCTTCATCCTACACAGGTTCTTGGCTGTTGCTAACGCATGAAGCTCTGCTTGAACAGATGGCGTGGTCTGGAGAAATTCAGGGCAGCTTCCCACAGCGTTGCGTTGTCTTTGATTTTTTCAGCATTTCACTAGGGTTTCTAACTTATATGTTGTTCTGATTTTGCTTCCTGGAGTTATGTTCTTACTGAGATCTGAATTCCGAATTTTTCTAGTATGTTTTTACTGAACCTCAACTTTTTTTGCTGGACTTCTAAGGATTCAGTGAGCTGAGAAATCCTATATGGTCACCTTCTTGTGGAGAATTTCATTTTTTATTTTTGATTTTTGAGACAGAGTCTCACTAAGCCACTATGCTTCCAAGGCTCTAGTTAAACTTGTGATCCTCTTGCCTCAGCCTCACAAAGTACTGGGATTACAAGCCTATGACACTGGGACTGGCCACATTTTGTTATTTAATGTCATAATTTTATATAATAGAGTACAATCAAGATTTTATAAATATGATATATTGATTGTAAAAGTTCTGAGAAAGTTCATTCATTAGGCTATTCAAATTCTGCCTTCAGCAATTTCATTTTTAATTGATATAATTCAAAATATTGTCACACTTGTCAAATACAATATCACAATCAATTTGGTAATTTTTAATTTTTAGAAATACCTTTTTGCTGATGCAATAGATAATAAGATCATTCATATTTTTTTCAGTCTGTGACAGCCCTGAAATAATTTCAGGTTAGAATTATTTCAAAACTTTAATATATTTATAGTTAATGACACTTGCAGAACAATTTTCCAGAAAAATTTACTTCTTCAAGCAGATGAGTTTCATGTACATCTAAATTTAAATGTATATGAATTATAAATGCAAATGAATACAATGACATTTTAGCATTTCCCATGATATTTTTGTAACTTACAAAGTTGATATAAGAAATCAAAAGTAACTTTATGATTTATATGTAATTCAAAATGTCTCTGTATTCTTTTATAATGCCTCATTATATATTTAGTCACTGTATCTTCAATTATGAGAATTTTCAAAGATGGTCTTCTTCATAATTGGTTTATCCAAAGCATTATATGAAAATAGTGTTATTTTTCAAAAACTGGCTATTTTTAAATTCAACATCTGTTTCTAAGTCTGTAAATATAATCCTTGCTTTGCAATGTGGAAGCAGTTTTTATAGCTAGAGATTCTCATATTTTCGAGGAGTTCTAGTAACTCCCTGATAAGCTTTATTGGATTATTCTGTGTATAAGTTTTATTTTGTAAAAATTTATTAACTAAGTTTATTGCCTGAGCTCCAGCAGTTCTTGTCCCAAGGTTCAGGCATGAAAGATGTCACAGGATCACAACTGGCTATAAAAATGACTGGCTGGCCTCCCACCCTGAGGGAGGAGCCCACAGTCCCCATGGAGGGCTACCTCTTTCCTGGAAGTTAGAGCACCGCCATCATTGCTGTTGTATCTACAGCTGAAACACGCGTAGACGCCCCCCACCCCACCCCAGCATGGACACACAGTACAGCACAACTGCAACCTTCTACCCCCATCATACGTATTCCAACTGCCCAGGGAGTGCATACCGGCACCGGGAAGTCGGACCGAGTGCTGGGTCACGTGCTGACCTGAGCCCTCATCTGCAGCTACGGCTGCTCGGTGTAAATTCTCTGCTCATGTGCATGATGCAGGGGCTCTTGTAACTTTACTGACAAAACCCAAGCTCAAAAGAAGAAGAAGAAGAAGAGGAAGACGACGACGATGACTTTCAAGATCCTGACAGAAGAGTAAAAAACCAGACACAGGAACCTTTCTGAGTCCTGTGGGACCACACAGGTTCCCACCCATGAAGCTGGCTCTGATAGCATCTGGTGAGTTACACAAACCATTCCTTGTGCCCCAGTGTATCAGTGATTTCTAAATTTTGTTTGGCAATGTGAAAGAGGGGAGGAGGAGGTGCTGTACTGTCTGTCCCCCTCTGGGAATTCAGAATGCTCATTAGTAAATTATAGAGTGTACATAGTCTGGGATTAAAGAGTCTTTTTAAAGTCAATCTATCCTCTCTGTCATTTTATCTGAATACCCAGAGGTGACTGGCATCAGATGATTATTTGCATAAAACACGTCTGAATATCTTGAAAAACACTAATCCACATAATAAAATTTGAAAAAGCTGGGCCTTGCTGGAGTCCACTCTTTATTGAGAAATTTCCAAAAATTATTTCTCATTTCATCATAAGCATTCTATTTTAATTCCTACCTTGGTAAATATACAAGGAAGCAGGATCTATTGAGCCTTAACATATAAAGGTATAAAAAAGCATATTTTAACAAAAATAATATGTAATTATTTTAAAATAATGTGTTTATAGCAGTTGTTCCTTTAAACTTAAAATTGTACAATATTAGATTATTCTTCATATGCAAAGTTGCTTTCCATCTCCATTTGTGATTTATGGTAAGCACAGTTATATAAAATAATTAAAATGCAGAGTGTCACAGATATTCGCAGAAAGATATCTAAGGACCAGGTAAGACAGGACAGCGGGAGATTAGAGTTCAAGGAAGACTGGCAGTTTTGAGTAGATGAGTCCCAAGATCACTTAGCACTTGTTTGCAGAATAGACTGAGCGTGAGTGTGGAGATGGAAAGAACCCCCAGAAAGCTTCTGTGTTGACTTAAATATATGATGGAGAGGTGGTGACTTAGACTAAGACATTGGTGGCAGACTATTAAAAGGCAGCTACATCAGAGATATTTTAAATGGATGCTCAACAGGACTTCTAAAGGATTAAACACAAGTGCGAAGGCAAAAGAAGATTAAGATCTTCCAGGTTTTTTTGGTTGGAGCAATTTGGTAAAGATGCCATTAATCGGAAAATGCTAGGTGAAGAGAAATGCTAAATGAGGAGTCTATTTTGCACTTGGAGTGTTTGAGTTATTTGGTCTGATAGCTAAACACATGAGAATGGGTCTCTGTGGAGGTGGGGATTAGAATTACAAATCTTTTATCTACCATCTTTTGGGCTTTTGGATGCATCTGATTCTCACTTTAGTCTTTGCTGAACTTTGTAGCCCTCGTCTTCTGGGCTTCTCCTTTCCTTTGCTCCCTTCAATATTACGGAATTTTTGTCTAAACAGTACTTTCCCCAGGAAATCTTGTTGGACTCTCAAGACCAGATCAAGCTCTTTGTTATGAGATCTAACACTTAATAAATTTTTAACATACTATGGATAGCAATTCTTGGTAAATAAGTGTTTGTCAGATTAATATTTGTCAGATCTGGAATGCTGGTTCTATAAGACAGAAGAGCCATCTCGTTTGCTTTAAAGTGCGTGAGGCCCAGGTAGATATATTTCCAAAACTATTTTATTGTCCTTCCATTCTTTTTTGTTTTGCCAAACCATGAAAACAAACATGCTTCCTGCCAACCACCCTTGAAGGTTGTTCTCAACTTTTTGAATTCTGTGAAGATATAACTTATTAGGAACATAGAAGAGAATTCAGATGTGCAGGACTACTTTTTGTTCCAGAATTTAATTGATAGTCAATTTTTATATGACTGATAAAATTGTTTTGGAAAAAAACAAAAGTCTCTGTTGATGCCAAGAAATAATCAAAGAAGCAGATTATCATGGTGTGTCTTTTTAGTATAAGAGTAATTTATGAAATTTAATTTATAACCATATAAAACTTTCTGACTAACACTGTCTTGCTGTGCTTCATGGCAGCCAGAAAGTTGAAAGCTTTATCAAATAATGTATAATTTATTATCTTGTCCTGGCTTAGGCTGGGGAAGAGAACTAGGACTTTTGAAAGTTAAATTGATTCTTTAAAAATTACCTTTCCCCCCTAGCATCAAGTTGGAAATGGACTCAGAAAAATGCCTACCTTATTCACTCAACTCAAATGTAAACCTATTTGAAGTGTTTTGAACAAATTTTCCTGCCAGTATACTTCACTGCTTCTCTCTTTTAACTAATTTTTTATTTTCTTGAAATAAGTCTGTATATATCCCCTGCAGTGTGTGTTTCATTAACAAGTAAAATACTCCCTGAATATTGTCTCTTAGGAAAGACTTCATTATAAGGACAGAACTTGAGAATTCCAAATTTCTTATTTCCTTTTCTTTCCTAAATTAGAATTACTATTTGTCTTATATCCTTCAGGCCATATACCTAAAATGAATGACAGGTTGGGGGCTTATGGAAGGTATTTGTTGCTAGATGAGATACTGTAAGCCTTTCAAGTAGAGATCGCATTCATACATTGCAAGCCTTTCAAGTAGAGATCGCATTCATACATTGCATCATATCTAAGTAAATGAAATAACAGCAACGTTTCTACCTAAATCCTGGAGAGCTGAGGAAATGCTAATCGTATGGCTCCAAATATAATGCCTTCTTGTAAGTATATATGTGAAAACACAGATGGTTCACATACTGTTTACATATTGGTGCATTCTCTTCAGTGATTGGCTGACATTGATGAAAGAAATAAAGCTAGACTGAGATCGGAAGGCCTCGAACCCAAATATACCCTATTTAGTGTTTTCTCTTGTAAGTCCAGCATAGTGTTAGGCATTCAGTTCAACTCGGCAAATGCCAATTATTTCCACAAACAATAGTACAGTATCTGGAGAACAAATAACTTGCATGAACAAATATAGGACTGCACCTTTTTTCTTCTCCTTCTCCTTCTCCTTCTCCTTCTCCTTCTCCTCCTTCTTCTTCTTCTTCTTCTCTTCTCTTCTCTTTAACAAAAATTGCTTAGCATCTAATATAAGTATTTGCTTTTGTTCTTTGCGTGGAATATAAGAAAATTACCCTTCCCTCTCTCAGTTCCAAGGGATGATGCCCCATATTCTCTTTCCAATGTAAAAATCCACTTTATTAAATGTCACTTTCCTGAAAAATTTCTTGCCATATTTTGTAAGACTAAACTATCACAAAAGCAGCACAACTTTGTTGTGCTGACTTAGCGTCAATGTGTTGGTATGTTACACCCTCCTGTGTTTGTTCAATGTTTCTCCCTGGATAGATGCCTGCCTAACGCAGATGTGGAACACACATTGGTCCCACCACCCGCGTCCTCCTACTTAATTCCTGGTCTTGTCACTACCATAGTCATCACCGCCTGTGTGAGTCCCTTCAGGAATTACCTAAGTTTTTTCTAATGGTGGCGATAATAGCAGTTCAACAAAATCTGTTAACCTGTTCTCTCTCTTATGTTTTATGATGGCACAGTTAGAAGCTGCATTGCCCGGTTTCCCGCTGCAGTTCGGTATGTCCACGTGATGCAGCTCTATCAAGCACAAGGGAACGTACTCTTAGTCCCTGTCTTTACTTCTTAATCCATTTTCTCAAAGATTCTCCCTGCTTCTCAGAATTTCTGTAAAGGTTCCTTTTCTATACAGTGTACTGAGTCCCCTTTGTTCTCATAACCCTGACTTTGACTTAGAAAAGTACCTCTCCCTCACTCCAAGTCCACTTGTTTGGACAGAGCTGACATTTCCCTTTGGCATCCAGACAAATGGCGCACGCATACCTCTGACTCTCACTTGGGAAGGCACTTGTTTTCTTACTAAGAGTCCCGTGTTTGGATGAACATTATTCTAACCTTTGGACTTTAGGGGAATAGCGTTTTATTGAAGTTACTCCACACAAGGGAAGCCCAAAAGATTTACTAGACATTTCAGGGAAGATACATTCTTTTGCTGCTACTGTTATGAGGGTGGTTTAGTATAAATATAGGACCACAGTTATTATATTTACCAAAACATAAATAGAGGCTACCTTAAGGATAGTTCAAAAGAGAGAAATATTCATCCATTAAAAAAAGGAAAAAGATAGATCACTAGGTCATTTAAGTACCAGATCATCCTTCTTCTGTGATACCTTCTACTTTACAGTCAACAGAGGCGCTAAATTCTCACTTGTGTTTAAGTTTAAGTGGTCTCTGTTACGTGGCACTGGGAATCCAGAGTGACGTATGCCCTCTGCATGTCTCCATTTCTACCCCACCTGAGCACAGACATTGTATTTTATCTGGTTTTAACCAGTTACTCAGAAAAGTTTTAAGTACTATGAAGGAAAAAATGCCTCCTGAATATTATTTTTGGTATTTCTTCAGTGTCTTAGCACAGTGCCTGGTACTTAATAAATTTTTGAAGACTAGACAGATGTAACAGATTCTATGGCACCCAGGGAGTTGGCTGAAGAAGGTGAAGACACAGCTCCTTTCCTCAAGGAGTTTATAAATTACAATTAATTATTCCCAGATGGAGGTGTATTCATTCTAATTCATCAGCTCCAGCTATGAATTCAAGGAGCTATTCACTGTGCGCTTCTACTGGTTGGGTCTACAAATAGGTCTTCTGTGATTGGTACTAACTCCATTCAACCTTAGATTTTTTTTCCATATTGTATCTTTTAGGGGCTGGTTTGCCTGCTTGGATGAATTCTCTCTAAATAACCTTCCATCACATGATATTAATCCATCACGATGAGAAAACAGCTTCGGGGGAAGGAAGAGCAAAAGGTCAGGGAGGAGAGAAGACCGAGGAAAGTGAAACCACATGAAATGGGCACAGTTCCAAAAGCATTTCTGAAGTCTCTGGTGAAACTTTTTCTGGCATCACTACATAACAATAGCACATCATTTTCATTAACTTGAACAAACAAAACCCAACAGAGATTAAAAAACAGTACAGATGTGATATAACCTGGCCTCAGCAGCTGTATGGAGCCACTTGCTTTAACAAGGCAGGATATGTTCTTTCAGTCTGTCCCAGGCACCAGGACACAAATATACAACTCTGGCTGGAATCACTTGTTCTGTTCCTCCCTACCAGGAATCTTTCTGATGACTGATGTGATTCTAGCATTCTCTCCCCATACCTCTCACTTTTCAAATTCCTTCTGTAGTTCATAATATATCATATACCTGGAAATATTGGTCTTCTTTAGGGCCAAGCAATTTTTCTCTCCTTCTTCTCTTATCAGACTCTTCCTTTAGCTGCTCCAACCAAGGCTGATCTCACTGCAAGCCATGTTTTTACAACCTGAGTAGCTGTATTGTCATGTAATAAATCACCATTGAATTCCATTTCAATTTCCTTGGAAGAAATTCCTGTCTGATGTGTGTTCTACACAGACCCACGCAAATGGGTTTCACTCAATAAATAATTTGGGATGATAATAATACCAGGAATGTACACATTGAAGATATTTTACGGAAAATGGCTAGCTCCTGGACTCTTGGTCCAAGGACTGAAGTTATCTGGCCACCACGGGCTTTGATCAGAGGGTGTCACACATGCTGTACCTCAGGGGTACCCACTATCAGAAGCACCAAATAGCTCTTCAAGGTGTCGTGAACCAAAAGGTGAGGACAATAATCAAAGAGCTACAAGAAACCTTAGAAATAAAATTTCCTGACAAGGACTATGAGACCCACAGGGACTGTACTGTTCCACATATGAATGCCAGAAGATCTTGGGGGTACTCTACCAGAAGATATGGGTTCTGACATTCAGCAGGCAAGGCTGTGAACTTGAGGAGTGTTTCTAATTTTTAAGATCTGTTTGTTTTATATGAAATGAGGATGACCTGTTCTTCCGCATTTATAGGTTTGGATGAATATCAAATAAGATTTTATCAATAAATGTGAAAGAACTATAGCTGAAACAAGTTTGCACTCAATTGCAGTCATCAAATGCCAGGGATTATGGACAAACACTTATCCAATGATCTGATTTAATCCTTACAATATCCCTTGGCATTTACTTCTGGTTTATTCCAACTTCAGGAAATGAAAGAAATATTAAAACACAGAGGAGACAAATAATTTTTTTAGCTTTTTTACAACCAGTAGATAGTGACTGAAGCCAGGTGTTTGGAATGTCAATTGCATTCTTTGACTATTATCTACTGTAGGAGTATGGAAAAGTGAGGTGACACAGATAAAGCCACTCTGAAAATATGAAGTATCATTATTAGAAACAACAAATAGCATTATAAATAAAAATAACTTATAACGATACAAAGGCAAATCAGTTGCTCCAGCATCCTGTTCTTAGTTCATATTATGCAAGGTGAATGTTTAAATTTTTTAAAGTTTTATAATAGTAGGAGACACGTTGCCATTTAGAACCCCCAAAATACTCTTCTAGATTCAAGCCTACTTATCTCACAGTTCTTGCCACTTTCTGAAACAACTCTGAATGTCCCTTTTGGGAATGTCTTTAGTTTCACTGTTCTGACTTGACGTATTGAATCAATTCAATACATTTGCCTTTCACGATTATGTTGACTTTGGGGGAGAGCCAGAAGTCACCTGGTGCCAGATCCAGTGAATAAGTCAGATGAGGGCACATTGCAATACTTTTCTTTTACAGAAATTACTGTACTAGAAACAATAAGTGACAGAAAATATGATGAATGATTGAATCATTTGCTCATTTTTCAGGACTCATTCTAAGCACAGTGTTTCCTGAATGCTCTAATAATCTCCTACAGTATTCAGAGCTCACTGTAGCTTTCTTTGGCACAAATGTAGAGCACACAATTCCTTAAAAATAAAAAAAAATACAATCAGTGTCAGCTTGACGTTGGATTTCAATTGACAGGCATTTTTTTTTTTTCAGGAAAACTGGGTGATTCCCATTGAAACTCTGAGCCTTGCTCTCAACAGCTTAACGATAGGTCCCAATTTCATGGACTGTGATCATATTTCTATAAAAGTTGGAATCTGAAACAGCACAATCATATCACTCCTGCCAACAGAGTTTCAGATTAGCACATCGTGTGCCATCTTGTGGCACACTGTGATAAATGTTCCTTGTGCTGCTTCTTGTATTGAAGATCCCAGACTCTCCACTGGCCAGCACTCAGCGGCATTACCCACCATCCAGCTTCATCAACACAGAAGCACGCTCCTCGGGCTGCCTTCAAATTGAGATAAACGTGCTCCAAGAAATGACATTTTGCATCCTTAAGACATGCAGTATTCCTATGACTTCCATAAAGAGAGAAAAAGAACCAGGAAAACAAAATCCACATGTTGTATGTGATTCCACAGCCTTGCCCTTGATGTACATGCTCCTGTATTGTAGACAGAAATCAGTTTCTTTTCAGTAGATTCTATCTGCTTCCAGACACCATGATGGGAAGGTCTCACCACGCTCTGAGTGACGTTAGAACGTCAGGGCAAATAGTTTTGTACGCATGGCCTCTAAATATAAAACATTAACTTGTCTTGTGTCCATTAGGAGAAATGGCGGTACGTATCTCCTTGTAGAGAACTTGTTTCTGCTTGGCTTACAGACAGATGTCATTAGTTTCCAATATGCCACCTTCCCAGGGAAGTTTCAAGATATTTCAACCATGCATGACGGCCACATCACTCACCAACGCTACATTATACTCCTCGAGAAAATGAGAGACTTAACCCAGGTAATTAAAAGAGAGTGTGTGCCGTGACGATGGGGGGTATCTTCTACTACCAAGAAGGGGGCACCTAAAAATATAACTGAGCTGGAGGAAGACCACTCCTTTCGAGTGGGGGACTCCTTGACATCAAATGAATGCCGGTGATTCCTTAAGGGCCTCCTCCTTAAGAACAGCCAGAGACAAAAAAAAAAAAATGGCTACTATAGACAAACGGCATTACTTAAACTTCTGATAAGTGACACTTCACTTGCGCTTGCTACGGAAGTCTTCTACCATTCAGTCACATCCTTAGCCCTGACAGCAATTTTTTTTCTTGTGACAGGTTCTCACTCTATACAGCTCAGGCTGGTCTTGAATTCACTATGGAGCCCAGGCTGATCTTGGAGTCAAGGCAATTCTCCTGCCTCAGCCTCCTGAGTGTTGAGTGTTGGGATTACAGGCATGTGCCACCACCGCCGCTTTATGTGGTGCTGAGGAATCGAATTCGGGTACTTAGTCCTTGATTTAGCACTTGCTAGGCAAGCGCTTTAACTGCTGAGCCATTTCTCCAGCTCCAGCACTGATGATAATTTTTATCTGAATTAATTAGCAACATTTTTCCTTTCATTTTGGTACGTAAAATAATGATATATCTTACAATGGATAACAACTTCAATTCAATGAAAAAAATGATTTAGGGACAGTGAGGGACATTAGATTCTGGGTCTTTGAAGGTCCATTTTTGATGTCTATGATCATTTGACAAGTAAATAGCTTTGCTATTTCCAGAACTACATATCTAAGGCACATCAAATGACATAAAATAAAAAGCACATAATCAATAGGATGAGAGGGAAACACACTTATATGATTATAGAACTTTTTTACCTTCTTTTAGTCTAACAGGATCCTCCTGTGAAGCCCACGCTAGTCCTGGACTCACTGTGTAGCCCAGGCTGGGCTAGCACTCACAGCAATCTTCCTGCCTCAGCGTGTCCAGTCGTGGATTTACAGGAGGGCACCACCATGCTGGCGGATTCAACTCGGGTCTGTGCTTGCCAGGCACTGCTATGCTAAGCCCCCAGCCCCACCCCTCACTTCTTTTATTTATCATTGTGTTTCTTTCACACTCGTGCCAGATGCCCATTAATTTAATCTTTCCTTGAAAAATTTATATTTTCTGTCACACATACACACACACACACATATGAAGATACACATATATTTTCTCCACATCTGCCCTAGCCAGAAGAATGTTTGTCCTTACGATTTTGTTTTTCATCTTGAAAAGACATTGTTCCCTTTCATCATTTTATTCTCTTGGTTTTAATTTTCACTCGTTTTCTTCTTTTCACCATTTCTGTGGCTTTGTGCAGTCTTTCCGAGCATGCGTCTCAGTTGCTTATCTGTTGCGGTGATTAAAATACCCAACATTCACAAGTTCTAAGAGGAAAAGTTTATTTTAGCTCACAGATTCAGAGGGTCAAAGTCAATCCATGGGCAGCAGGCAACAGTGGAAGCAGAGGCATCATCTCATGACGTTGCAAACTGGAATCCAAGGCTTGGAAGGTAAGGAGCAAGTTGTATTTTTCCTTTCAGGATCTGTGATCTGACCCCTCTGGATCCAGCCTCAGTGTTCTGCCCCTTCCGGGTTTAAACCCCTGATCTACCACAGACGTGTAATCTACAATGCGCCACACACTTATAATATAATCCACACACCTGTAGTCTATAGTCTGCCACAATCCCGTCTTCCACCACACACCTATAACGCACCACATGTGCACAGTCTGCCCTTCCGGAGCAGTCCCCAATTTCCTAACAGCACGTGATTCCATCCATAGATAAACAATAACACCCAAATACATGGGATTTTTTGAGGACGTTCCAGACGAAAACCATAATGGCATGTATTTCTCCTCCTCACAGATTCGCATGCAGATTTTGCCTGTCTTTCATTTCAGCCGTTTTGAATTCCTCCTTTGTCTGCAGCATCCTCCTTGCTCCCGCCTGAGCTCCCCAAGCCCTAGGCCCTGGGACCTTCCAGTGCTCGAGTCTGCAGTGTACTTTCTTATCGTGTCCAGCTTCCTTGGGGACTTACATTCCAGCCCTTCAGCACATGCCAGGACCTTGCATTGGCTCCAAAGTTAAGTCACATGTTGCCTTTAGCAGATAAAATTTAGATTTTCGCTTCTCATAATGTTTCCTTGTGGGAACTTCTTTGAGAAGGACTGGCATTGACGTCCTTTCCTTCATTCTTCCTCACAGACAGAGGGGAAAAAATGTAAGATTTTGGAGTGAGAGCTGAGAGTTCTCATTTTTGCACACGTCTCTTTCTGCTGAGGATGCTTCTTCTGGTTTGCTCCTGGGGCAGCTCCAGCCCCTTTATGTGTCCAACACATATGAGATGTAATCATGCTATAAAGTGAATGATAAATAAAGAAATTTATTATAATAGAAGACATATTTCCATCAACTTTCCTAAAAATATCACTCTTTGTTTGAAACATACTTAACACATTGTCCTGGCCACTTTCTAAAGCAAGTGTTTTTATGTGTGTCTTCATAAGACATGATGAGAAATGCAGTGAATGTTGTTGCCAAGTGCTATCCAGTGGAAAGATAAGCTCACAAAAGCACTGCAGTATGTCCCTTGTCAACTTTGTTCACCAATGCTGGCATTCTAGGACTTCTGAATCTTTGACCATGGAAGGTAAATATTTTGAAGCACTTCAAGACAAAGAGTCAGCCGCAACCACACAACTAAAGGCATGAAATAGGACTTCCAGAACCACCTCATAAAGTCGTGAGAAGGAAGTAGTCTCAGCGGGATTTATGACAATGTGGTTTTTTTCCCTCATTTTATTAGTGTTTACATGAAATAGACAATGGTTACACTGAACTTGGGTCTTTTATGCACATCAGATCATGTTAACACTACAATCCTTACCCTTCCCTTCTTGGCCTGACAATATGTTTTTTATTGTCACATTTTTAAAATTTAGACATTCACTGTTTTTTCTCTATACACAGATATTAGATTAAGATATTTCTGTCACTTATACTTCACAAGTGTCACCAGATAGTTAAGCCCCATTCAATAACTGAGATTTATTTTTCAATTGATTTAGAAGTAGATCAAGTGAAAGAGCCTTGTTTTTTCATTTTTACTTTCCACACATCCCCTGTGTACCGCCAAGAGATATGAGAAACAAATGGCGGAATCAGAATATGGGATTTAAAAACAAAAAGATCTAAAAGTGATATCAGCTGCCTGACTGTGTGATGAGACCCCACTTCTGGAAATGTCCAAGGAAGAGAAGGAAGAAATAAAATCTATTACAGTTTTGTTAAATAGTAACAACTTTTATGTGCTCTTTTCCCACTCAATCCTTATATCCGTCCTTTGTGTTAATTGACATTAGATTATTTTCAAGGTTAACAAAACTGTTGTTCAGAAACCTTGACGAACTAACTTTAGATACCACGCATTATCAGAAAAGCAAGAAGACTCGGTGGTAGTGTAGGTGCCTCTCAAAAAAATTAAATTATATTAGTCTGCTTCGACTTGAGAAAAAATACTGAGATCTGGAGTCGTGTAAGAACAATATTTGCTTTTTCTCAATTCAAAAGCAAAATGTTTAAAATCACAGTTATAGCCAGTTTGTTTCCTGGAAAGCTCTGTCTTCCTGACTTGCAGGCGCCACCTTTTTGCTACGATCTTACAGGGTCTTTCCTCATTGAGTGCAGTGGGTGGAGCCAAGACTCTGGCGGGTCTTCTTTCCTGAGGACATCAGTCCTACGGTATTAGGTCCTACTCTTTACTTAAATCTCCTCCTTAAACCTCCTTAAGCCTCCTTACTGCCTCCTGGAGTCTCTAACCGTAAAACCTTTAAACCTTAGGAGTCACAGAGAGGGCCATACTTTAAGAAAGAATAATTAATGAGAAATAAGGATATTAATGCATATTATTGAGGCTCATGAATATCAGGAAAACGATTTCGACATTAATCCCAAAGGTCAATTAAAATCAATCAAATATTTTCAGTATAATAGTAACATGAGCCAGTTGTTAAGTTGACACTGTCAGGTAACTCTAAGTAGTACTTTGACACTTCAAAAATAATACAATATGAATTCGTCTAAGCACAGAAAAGAACATTTACAGTTAGTATTTTCTCAGAATTATGTTCGAATTCAGCATCTAATTGTGTGGTTACCTCAAAACTTATATTTACAAAGTGCCTAGAATCTAATTTACCATTGTCTAAATGGGTCTCCGTATTGTGAATGCTCAGATAGACATTGTTCAAAAGATCAGTTTTAAGTAATCTTTTCCTTTATAACTTTGCACCTTTCAATTTCAGTGCTATGGTTTTCTTATTTGAAGATGTCTTTATCGAGCAAAGGTAGCGAGTATCTTTTGATCTATTATGGATATAGCCCTTACATTCAGAGATAGAAGTTCATATCCAAGCTATCTCAGTTATTTTCTCATTGCTGGGACACAACACCTGACCCCTATAACTTCAGAAAGGAAATGTTTCTTTTAGCTTACATTTCAAAGGCCTCGGTCTGTTCGTGGGAGGTGGGCAATGGTAGAAAGGTGTGATGGAGAAGAACTTACCAGTCCCGGCACAGCGAGAGAAGGAAGAAGGGTTTTGTGAGAAGTCAGGGAAAGAATGTATTCTTCCCAGCTTCACCCTCAGTGCCTCACCCCAAACTCAATAATCCTCCCCTCCTGACCAGGCTCCACCTTTTAGCAGTGCAAGAAATCAATAGATTAACCCTGTGATTGAACCACCTTTCAAATACATGAGGCTTTGGGGACTTTCCAGATCCGAACTATAACACAAGGGATAGCAAGGTGATTAGAAATAATTAGTTTCCATGAGCTGTTCATAAATACTAATCTTATGACTTAAAGCATCACCTTTTAAAGGTTAAGAAAATATAGATCCGGAAAAATATATATGCTTGTTGTTTACTCGAAGGAAAACAACGTATAATACTGTGATATTTTACTTCGGTTATACAACTGACAGTGCTGTCCCCTCAGATCTGACTGAAGGTAACGCACATGGCAACTGGCTTATTCAGATCCCTTTTAAATCACTTTAGCCCCATTTAAATTATGTTAAGTCTCCTTGATATCTTCTGTATGATGTTCTTTGCTTATTTTAACCTCATTCTTCATTTTTTTCTTTTTGTTAGTATGAATTTGTGACTCACAATAATTACATTAAACTTGGGGGATTGGTGTGTATACATACCACATTTTTGTCGTTTTTCCTTCCCCTTTACCTCTCATTCCCTCTTCTCCGTTTCCCCACATCTCTTTCTCCTCTCCACATAGTCAATCCCCCTGTTTCTTACCAACACTTTTGTTTTGCTCTTTTACATATTTAGTTTTGAGATTCTCTCCCCTTATTTCTTGATTACTTTTCTTTCTATGATAAGTCTATGTCACATACCTTGATAGTAAATTGATGTTTCACACCGGCCAAAAGTCCACAGAAGAAAGAAAAGCCATGGTTGTTGATGAAGTCAAGTGAGTTGAAATCTGTAAAAGAAAACAGCTGTCACAGTCAGATCAACCATAATTTCTCTAACAGTGTCCCCCTCTCTCATTCATCATTCTATGGGATTGATGGTGCCCTTAGTTTAGTGCTTTCGTGTGTGTTTATAAAGATTCCTGTGTCAAAAAGTAAGATTTTTGAGAAATGAGCTTAATAAGGTATTGATTATGTGGGTGAAATCTGTCAGGAAATTCTTGACTGAAGGAGAAACTTTGTTCCTTCATTATTTGTTTTTATGACTTTTTATTTGCTTTTTATTATCAAGTTAAAATATTTTTTGACCTTCCCACAAACCAGTAAAAACTGTTCTGCTGCAGGAAAAAAAAAGACTAAGAGTAAAGCCAGATGCATGAAGATTGAGATTGAGTACACACATATGAAGTGCTCTTTGGTCCTATTACCATGGAATATACTTTTCTGAATGTTTTTAAGTCTGTATGACTCAATCTTACACAGACTTTGGTAGTAACATTTGAGAAAGATGTTCCTTTCACAGCTTAGAGAGTAGTGGACAGAGCTGTCAACAGTATTTTTTCCCAAATGGATGGAAATTGTACAATTTGTAAGGATATTTTGGAAGAATTCCCAACTGGACTAGTGAAGTTTCATTCCACTTAACTATTAACTTCAACTCTTTGAACACAGAGAATTTAATGTAGGGACAATAACAAAAACACACAAGGATTTATTTTTACAGAAAGAGAAATATTATAACTGTTGAATTCACCCAATTTGAGAAATACCCAATCGCTTAACCTACAGCATGCCTAGAAAAAACACAATGTTGGATCGTGTGATGTTTCCTTCTTTTTTTAACAGTTGAAACTTGTGGATATTTGCACCTGGGAATGCTTTTCTCACTAATCAGCCTGAAAAGACTATGAAGTTGGTATTACCAATTTACTGCCTGACTCTGAATTGAAGTGGCATTTTGCACATAATGGAACAGTCTTGCCTTAATTCCAAACCTCCAAGCACGGGTTGGAACCAGGCCAGCACATCTGCTCTGTATCCCTGTATATATCATCACCATCTAAATAGAGATGCATTCTGAAACTTGAACGTTTTAGAATACTTTTTCTTAAATTTCTTCTTTAGTAAATTTAAGATCATTTCCTTGTCATTTTTATTTCAAAAATTTCCATACTGGCACATTCACACAATGTGATTTTTCTTAAATACTTATATAAATAAAATGTCAAGATAAACATGTATGTCTTTGTACTATGTTTTATATACTCTAAAACATTGGGGATTTTATACAAAACATTATTTTTAAATACCATGTCAGAATGAAAATATCTTCTAAACAATCTGAATTCAGCCATCTTAATCCTCTTCATACAACAGTTTTCCTTCACGCTGTGTGAATTCTAAAGACCATCTCTTTCCTCTGGTGCTCAACAGATTCAATATTTGAGCATGCCTCTGAAGTTCGGAAGAAGGTCTTTTAGCAATATTTCTAGACCCCCTCCTACAAATCAGCAAGGAAGAGACAATTTTGTCAACCGATTGAATGCCCAAAAATGAGCAACAGATTTGAACCGAAGTTACACAAAAGAAGATTTCCGAAAGGCCAATGACTTTAAATATAAAAAGTGCTATTTTAGCAAACAAAAGTGAAACGTAAATTAAAACTACAATGATACAACTAAAATGGGAAAGACAGAAGAGGAAGTAGAGCAATGACATGAAATAATTAGGAGTTTCTTATTGCTGGTAGGTAAAGCCACCTTCTAAAGCAGTTTGGCAATTTTCAAATTCAGTATACACATGTTTTCTTTAACCTAACAACTTTTTACAGAGGCATATGCCCTCCTAACAAAAATACCTACAAAGGTTGACCAACAAGCAAGCAGGAATATTTTTAAAAGTACTATTTGTAGTAGTAAAGATTTAGAAGCTATCCAAACTTTTTTAATGACAGAATTGATAAGTTGTGGATGGTAGAGTTCTTCTACAAAAGAACTTTACCAATAACTGAATAAATAATCTCCACCTACAAGCTACATTATGGGTAATCATCGAGTAAATGAACACTATGTAAGTTCATTTACACTAGGTACAAAATTTTGGGGGGAAATCTCTTATACTAGAAATCTTTTTAGTGGCTACACTGGAAAGATCATGACTAAAGAGAGACACAGAGGCTTATGGTTTATAGTAATGCATTGTTGCTTGTTCTAGATATTACTTTAACAACCTGTAAGCTAATGATTTGTGCACCTTTTCTATGTTATACTCCAGGAAAAATTTTAAGTACTCAGGTTATATTTCTTAATAAGTCTTGTTCTAGTAATTTAATCTGAAAAATTATAATAATGATCAAATATATTCCTCTAAGGATATTAATTTTAGTTCAAAAAGTAGAAAAAGTCAAATAGTAGAAGCTTTGTCTGAAAGTATGATATATTTAAAGATGTAATACCATTTAGAACATTGAGATAAAATTTTATTCTATGTAACAATACTTGAGAAATTAGTAAAAGAAAAGAGGTTATTGAAGAGTGCACTTGATATGTTCTAATTACAAATATCAAGGATGTCCCCTTGTTTACCCCAGGAGGACTTCTCATATTATTATTTCTTGTAAAACTCAATCCCTGGAACTATGAAAAACGCAACCTGCCTCATAGTACATGACCTACCTTCTAGGAACTAAGCAATACTATTTTATTGTTTATTTTCTGACCTATGAAGTTATAGACATTATTTTTCTCTTTGTAAGTTTCCTGTACTTTTCAAATGTTCTGCAGCAAAAGTATGTTGTTTAGGTAGAAAGTTAAAAATAGCACATAACTGAGAGCTCTTCAATTGTTGCTCAAGAAAGCAATAAACTACAACTTTATTATCATCAGTCACATTTATCAAGCTCAGCTTGATGCTGACCAAAAACATAAAAGAAACTCCATTTTTCGCTTCCAGAAACTTATAATAAACCACTTAAAATTAAAATTAGAGTAATAGAAAGTTTATCGATAGCAACGCACTGGATGTAAAGGTATAAAGTGCAAACACATGGGAACGTGGACACTGCTCTAGAAAACACTCAAAAAAGCACTTTGGGGTGTACTGGGAATGGAGATCAGGGCCTTCACATTGAGCTCTATCCCTAGGTCCTTTTCAGTCTTGATTTTGAATCAGGTTCTCACTGAATTATTAAGCTGCAAAGGTTTGTCTTGAACTTGCTATACTCCTGTCTCAGTCTCTCACAAGTGCTGGCATGACAGACTGCACGGTGAGGCACAGCTAAGAAAGGTACTCTTACAAATTTCACTCTTCCTCCTGGATTTCTCCATATTTGTCCACCCCAGCCTTTGTTCCAAATCATGTCCCGAAGAACTTCTAGATCATGCCAATGAAATGAAATGACTTCCCTTTTCCAAATTTCAGTCTCATTTTTTAATTAGTACAGTTTGTTCAGTTCTAAGCAAATTTTGCCTAAGTTGTGTCCCCAGTTACGCAGGAAACTTTCTGAGAGCAGAAAGAGCAGTTTCCTTTTTCACTTCTAAATAATTCCTTCACTACCATACCCCAAAGGAAAAAAGCAAATACATATTTATGAGTATATTATAAATAAAATACTTATTAAAAAATAAATGTTTGCTCATGTTCAATAGACATCGGTTGATTGGCTTACAGAAAAAATAATTGCATTACAAATACAAATAAAATGTTTATTAGTATTATTTTACAAGTAAAAAAATTCGTCAATCTTCAATAAATATCAGATTGGTTGGTAAATCACAATGAAATCTTCTATTAATTCTAGCCTGCTAGGGGGAGGGACTCAGTTCATAGACAGGAAAGGATACAAAGAAGTAAACAGGATTAGCCCCTGCTAATTTTGAAAGCTGTTTAAACTTGAAGATCAAGAGTATAGCTTATTAATCTTAAACATTTCAAAGTTCTTCCCACAGGCGAAGAGGACCATACAATGTGAAAATGGCTGACGAGGTTTCTAAGAATGTCTGAAGTGTAATGTGGTACTTACAGTCTGCATGTGGCAAAGGCAAAAGACTAACTTTAAATCCGCAGCAAACGGACTGTAGCTTTTCTTTCATAAGCCATTGTAGCCAAATGAATCCTTAAGAAACAGTCCTAAAGAAGAACAATGAAAATGTATCAAGTAAGCATGTACTCAGGAATTTAAGTTTGGTGACGTTGCTAGTTTGCAAACTCTGGACAATATGACTATAGGAAATAGAAGTATAAGACAAAATCTGGAAGCATGGAGCCCAGTTCCTTTGACAGGCATATTTTAGGAGAAGAGTTTGAGAAAACAAACAATATCAGGTGTTGCCTGTCAGAGGGCTCAGGAAGGGGTGCAACATGAGGACGTTCAGCAGATCAGAGAATTCCTCTGGCCTGGCCGTAAAAATGGAGATCTTCCGGTACTTTTTCTACATGATCCAGGCTCTAGCTCTTTGAAGTTTTCTACATTTTAAGAGCCATTAATTTGCATGTACCGTATGAACTTGGTTGCCTTGGGAAATCCAAAAGAATGAAGGGAAAAGTTTTCTGATTTCCATTGCTGAGGATCACAATCCTCGTATTTTCTTATAATTTAATAAAAGGAAGCAAATGAATTATGTTCAATATGATTTCGCCTCTATTTTTTTCACCAAGCAAGCTGCTAAAAGAAAGTCATGCTTTTTTTTTCTTCTATGGATATTTCATTGATCAAAGTTTAGCTCTTATTTCACCAAAAATAAAACCAGCTGTCCTTAAAACCTTTATCATTCACAGTTTTGCAAGCGACTTGGGGTGAACAAGTCAGAAAGTACAGATGGGGAACTGGAAGAGAGGCAGTGTGGGTTTATAAACAAAAGTGTCACCTGGACGTTAAATGCCCTCAGGCTACAGTTCAATGTTAATGAAAATGCATTAAGAAACATTCAAGGACAATAATTAACCACACAAGGCACCCCTGATTTATTGTTAAAATCCCTCTTCCACTTCACTGTTGTTGCACCTGCCGGGAGCGAACAGTTCACCTAAAGGTCAAGGTTCTAGGCAAAGGACAGAGGGTAAAGAATTCTAGAGGAGAGACTGAATTAGGGACGTTAAAGGGAAACATTTGCCTGGCTCCAGCCCTCCAATTCACATTCAAATGTATCTTAAAGGAGATGAGTTTCGAACTTGGATAAAACAGTACTACCGATCTGGAAGAACTGGTGAGGATTTACCCATCTTTTTCATTTGTTTTGTGCTAGTGGGAACTGAACCCAGCTCTTCACGCTGAGCTATATCGCCAGCTTATTCTTTATTTTTAATTTTGAAACAGGATCTTAGTAAATTGCCCAGGGTGGGCTGGAACTTATGACCCTCCTTCCTCAGCCTCTGGGAGTGCTGAGATTATAGGTGTGTGTCACCACTGGCAACAGTTCTTAGCATTCTTAGCAGAATGGTGGAAACCCGTTTCATGATTACTCTTTTTTCACAAAGCGTGCATTTCTGTGTTTCTCTTCTCTCTATTCCCATGCAGAATGCATGTTGAGATTTTTGAAATGTCTCATCTGGAGTCAAGGAGCGAAATGGCATGTTTTTGTAGTGGAGATGCGAAGGGTGAGATGGTCTCTCAGTGGTGCTTCTTGCCTGGTTTGTCACGTTCCTCAGAACTCCTCATACAACAGAATGATGGGGGTTTTTTATCCCTAACCACAGGAAAAGAATCTTAAAGATGATGAAAAACTGTCCCTAGAGAGACAAAGTACTGGTAAGCAACATGGCAACATGCATAATGCAGAAAAACAGGTTAAATTTAGTGATGGATGAACATCAAACGAGTTTTAGCTCTGTTTCAATTTAGATACTTATTCAAAGCATGTCAAAATGATATAAACCTCGTGGGCCTACATAATTGAACTAAATTTTTTTCCTGAGTATTTTTTATTCTCTCTCCTTTTTTCTCTTCTTCCTCTGCTCCTTCTTTCTATAAAACCTGAAATATAAAACTTGAAAACGACTTGAACATAAAAAAATCAACACTACACCCTTTATAAATATGTTTCTGATAGACTAAAGCAGCATTCCAATTTTTCCAATCACTTTTGTTACGTAATTATTAAAACTTCACTCTGGAAGACTGACAAAGGAGAATCACAGCTCAAGTCCAGCCTGGGCAACTCAATGACTTGGTTAGAAACTGTCTCAAAAATCAAAAATAAAAACACACTTTAGGTGTAGTTCAGTGTGAACAAACACAGATTCATCTGCAGTACCAAAAAGAAAAAGAAAAAAAAAAAACAAACAGATTCTATACGATGATGTACTGAATAAGAAAGCTACACACCAAAGGGTTCCCACTGTCTTCAAAGGAGACTTTGAAACTGAGGAAACATAATCCCATCATTTTGAATATAACTATGGCTTTAAAAAAGGTTTCAAAGTTTCTTTTTAATATATTCGATGTATATAGGTATAAGTATTTTCCCTTATTTGTGGACAGAAAATTGAAAGTCAGTAGGTCTCTCTGAAATCTCAGATTTGCAACTTAGTCTCTATAAAATGTTCCCTTTTGTAAATTTGAAAGAATATTAGCCATTGATGCCTTTGAGGTTCAAATGAGAAAATAGACAGTTATATCTGAAGATTCTGGAAAAAATGCTAACAATTCTAAATATAAGGAGAAAAACTAAGAGAGGTTCAAAAATTTGCCGCATTATCAGAGTAACGAGGAGACCTGCACAAAATAACAAAACTTCTGGAAATCTAAGCTTGTGTTTTCATCTAATTTCGAATGCCACAGTTCTGAAATGCGTCATATAAAAACTTTCGTCAGTAACGCATCACTTACTAACAACCTTGCCTTTGGGAACAGAATCAAAACTGCAAGGAAGAGAGAAGAAAAGCGAAAAATGAAAGGCATTCCGAAGTAATCTAAAATGAGGACATGCATTTTTCTCAAAAGAGAACCCCTTCGGCTTTTTCTAAAATAGTCTACCCTTACTTCATGTGAAAATCCAACAACATTAATGATATAGGTCACTATTCCATAATAAATTATCAAAGGAGAAAGATATACATAGACAGAACCAACTTACAGAAAGCCGGTGACTGAGTGCTAGAGACAAACTGAGGTTCATATATCACCTTTGAATTCAGAAGTGGCACCCACTTGGACCCAAGACAATTGAGATAAGGAGAAAATCAACTTCAAAATACTATCAGAGACCTATAGCACTAAAGACACAGAGATCTACTCATAGCATTGCTCTCCAGGAGTGCCCAATAGCTGAAGCTGGAACAACTTGAGCAACAAAATAAATAATATTAAAATTGACTAACGAGCCGAAAACAAAATTCTCTATAACCCCACACTCATGTAATAAATAAAAAGATAAATTTTCTTACAGAAAAACATCAAGTAATAAATGTGTAAGGAATGGAAGAAACTGAATCATCAGAATACCATTATAGTAATAACTGCTACAGGCAGGATTCCTGGACAAAAACTAAAATTACTGAGCCACACTTAAGAGAAGCAGTTTGCTTCAGCAGTCTCAACACACCTCACTCAAAATGCATAACAATTACTCAGCGGTTTTAACATATGTTCACATATTTTAACATAAATTCTTTCATAAGCCTCCCTATAGAGACAAAACTTGATTTCCCCACCCCCTTAAGTATGGACTAAATTTAGTGGCTTCTTTCCAAAGTATAAAGCGTGGAAAAGGGAAAAGAAAAAATGTAATAAGGAACTCCAACAGTCATCATCCAACAAAATGAGGAAGGCTAAGGTCACCAGTCATAAGCCACGTTGTTATTATTTACCCCCGACACACCTTCATGGCATTCTCCCAGATGTATTACCTGTCTTAGCCTATTTCTTATTGCTATAAGTGAATATCACGTATCAGCCTAGGGTTCTGGGGGCTGGTATCTAGTTACGCCTCTGAATCAAGTTAAAAATAAGCCTTGTTATTTTTAGGCATATAAATTTGGTTATAGCCAAATAGTCAAAATCAAAGTAAGCTATTCATTTTTTTCAACTTTGAACCTTCATAAAAAAGGAATTTGCAAGTCTAGCCCAAATAAATCTGTTATATATCATCCTGGAATAATTATCAAAGCCCAACTCAAACCTCATTATAATTGACAATTTGGGACAATTCTTTTATCTGTGTGATGTTTACACAAATCTTATCACACTCATCACTCAGGGTTTGGCCTAAAGATTGCCAAAAGAGTACGAATAATTTATTTAAAAACAAGATTTATATTGAACCTCATTTTTACCAGCCCAGTCATGTTAAGAAGAAAGTTCAATGCACAACCAGATCTTGCTTACTATGAATTAAGAGTAATTTCATATGTAAAAGTCTCCCTACTCTCTCTCTCTCTCTCTCTCTCCTATTTCCGAGTTATTTTTACATAAAAATAGCTGTGCCTACAACCACCTTTTTGGCATGATACAATTAAAAGTACATGTGTGGTAGCGTCTGTCCCCCGACCTTACAAAATGTTTTTATTAATGCAAGTTAGCAAATTTATGTGGTAATGTTCCTAGGCTCAGCCAGGTGTGTCTGGGGATTTAAACTTCTCAGATTATAAAGAAGTGTCAAAGCTGAGTACCAGTAGTATCTCCAGTGAAGTCCAGGGAAACACAAATATTCCGAGGTATAAATAAAGATAAGCAGCTGTCCCAGTCAATTCAAGACGAGCTTTACCTTTAAATAAATTACAAAAAAAAAAAAAATATCCTTTCAGGAGCTTCTTGAGTGTCAGAATTAGGTAAATGTACTGTGGCACTGCAACACAACTAGTATTTGAACAAGAAAAGGAAAGAGGGAAAGAAAACTTTTGTTATTTTAATGCCTTTGTAATTAAGAAAGAAGCCTTGTCTCCACTCCCGAAAGTTAAAAGAATCTTTTGAGGTCGAGCCTCTCTAATTGAGACCTCAGCAATCCACCTTCAAAAGGATCTTTGTAAGTAGATCAGCACATGTATGTGCTTCCAATGTAGACTCAGCAGTAATTTATTGCTTGGAAATTCCATTTAGTTTCTTTTATAATGTTCACAGATTCAGATGACAGTCCTGCTCGAGTCTGAAATAACAGCCCACCTGGCTCCATTTATCCCCCTTTCATATTAAGGACAACATAACCCAAAACCTTTATCTTCAAGCTTTAAACATTTCACACAGGCCTATTTGGGAAATTTATTGTCGTCTTAAAGAGAGTTGTCTTTTCATTCAGTGTACCCCACTACAAAAACCAGCCCAGTACCTGTTGGCCATCTGGTCTCTGCATATAGTAGGCCAAAATTTCCAGATTTCCTCCTTGGAGTTTTCTCTGTAAAGGACGAACACGATTAGGTGAAAAATAGCCCTGGAAGAGTTACGAGCCATTATTCTGAACACAAATGACATTTTCTTTAATGTGTTCCCAGTCTAAATAAGCTTTGAACTTCAGAGCTGCCTGGGTGCTGGGGTTTATTTGCAATAGTCATGTAGCCAAGATGACGACACCTTTGGCAAAGACTCAGATATTTTTAATCAGCTAAGCTGTAGTGTATGAAAGAAACTCAAAGGGCTCTTCCTTGTCTGTGTCAGAAATTTCCAGGAACCAAACTTTATGATTGAATACATAATAAAGAAAATTAAATTAAGTTTTATGGTGATATAACAGCCAGTGTCTTCCAGTAATATAAAATCCAGCAAAAATCTTATAATATTCAATAGGGAAAGATTTTCTTTTTGAGAATACAAAGGTTCATCTGATGGCGACAGCACACAATAAACTGGGAATCTTAACAAGGCACTTTAGAAGTTTTTTAATGACTGTTGTTTACTCGAGGTCCCTGTTTATCGATTTTGCCTGCACGTTAGAATAATATGACAACCATTTTCGAAATACCAATGGCCCATTCTGTAGGAGAAATGAAATCAGAAACCCTAACAGTGTATTCAAAACATCTTTCTTTTAAAGGTGTCTAGATGATTCAAACGTGCAGCAAAAGAGTTGACATGAAGAAAGGTACACTAAAAGGTGCTTTCCGCACAGCGTAGGTCGTGCAGAACTTTGAAGAACTATGGTTTGGGTTTTTTGTTTGTTTTTGTTTTGTTGGGTTTTTTTCCCTTATGTGAAATGAAAAGCTATGGAATGAGGGTGTTAGGTATAGGACGGAAGGGGAAGATGCTAATCAGAGCAGTATCTAATTTTTTTAAAGAACACATGGTTTTTCTTTGGAGAATTAAATTCATCCCAAGGACATAAACCACAAGTTTGGGGCACGACAATTGGATCCGCGTTTTAATTATCACCTTCGAGCACCTGAGTATGTGCCTACTCAGTGACTTGTGCAGAATCACTCTTCCCCTGGGTCACGTGTGGGAAGCACTGTGGCATCAGCCCAGTGAGGCAGCTCTCAGTCTTCGGAGGAGGCAGCATCTGGCTTGTTTTCCTGCTAGAGAGAAGTCGCTTTTAGAGCATCTCATACATTCTTCAGCTAATCAACCATAAATTGACTACTTCCCCATTGAGGTATTCACTTAGTAACAGGATGCTGAAAAAAAAATCTAAGCATTGATATGTAGAAATACTAACTTCGCTATGAGGTATCAAATAGGTGTTAATGTCCATGACCAGAGAGAAAGCTATGGGTCCGTAACCAATTTCCTATTTGAGTGATAATTAAAATCAAAGCAAATGTCGATATAATAACTTGTAAAACAAGCATTTGTCCTGCAAGTAGATTTTTCTGTGTGAGTCATAACACAAGATAAGATAAGCCATGATTAATGACTTGATTGATGTAATGAGTACCAAGTGGTATCTCCACTGAAGTCTAGGGAAGCACACAAGATTATGACTCCAGTGAAAAACAAATATTTGTGTTGTGTTCATCACCAGGCCTCAACTGAAATGAAAATAATAAAAAATAAAAAAGACATAAGGGAATACCAACTTCACAGCACACAACCGGGACCCTTAGCATCTTTTATTTACTATTGCACTATATTTTCTTTAGGTTAGATTGAAATGGTCTACAAATCAATGGCAAACTGAAAGACATGCACGACGGAAGTCTTTAAGAAACTTACTCCTTTCTATCTATATTAAATGAAAATTTTTGTAAAGCAGACAGTTTTGAATCCTTTGGATTTCAAGAGAGAAAACTCAGGCTGACTTTACAGAAGAAAAAGGCTCATATAATTAAGTCAACTTTGAAATACATCATGCAAGATTACAAACCACCATCAAAAAGTGTACTTTTATTTTAACAGCTTCGTTAGGAATTTAGCTTTTTCTTTCCCATGGTTCTTCTGTATATGAAGCCTATCTCCGACGTGGAGCATGTAATGTTCTAACTGGTTGATAAAATTGTCTCTCAACAGTCAGGTGGAAGATGGAGTCCAGGCAGGAAAATAATAGGGAAGAAAACTAAAGGCTAAGTATCAAAACAATATGAGTATCTGACAAATTTACAAAGCATAATGTTAATGAAAACATTGGGAGGGGAAACTGTTCAACAGATGAGGTGCTAAAGTTGGACAAGGACCAGATAATGAAGAACGAAGAGACTCAACTAAGGAGTTTGGAGTTTCCTGACATCAGAAGGGCAGCAATCAATCACAAGATGTCAAGCAGAGAGTAGTGTGGCTGTATGCACTGAGGCAGGAGGACTGTAAATTCAAGCCAGCCTGGTCAACTTAGCAACTTAGAAGATCCTGTCTGAAAATACAAAAATAAAAGTAAAAATGATCTGAGGATGTAGCTCAGTGAGAAGGCCCAGGGTTCCATTCTCAGTATGAATAAAAGAACATATTTAAATAAAAAAGTGAAAGACAGATCGTGTATTAGTTACTTTTCTGTCACTTGGGCAAAATACCTGCACACACAACTCAAAGGAACAGTGGTTTGTTCTGATTCATGGTTAGCTGGTTGCAAGGCAGAAAGAGCATGGTGGAAGGGCATGGTGGAGGAACACTGCAGCCCGTACCAGCAACGGGCGGGGGGAAGAGACTAGAACACACATTTCCAGGTCATACCCCAAGTGACCCACTTCTTTTGAACAGGCTCCACCTCCAAACACATGAGAATTTAGGGGGACATCTTGGATCTAATCCACAACTTTCAAATCCCTGCCCCAAAAATCTTATGACCAGTTCAATACATAAAATATATTTAGTGCATCTCTAAGGGTTGCCAAAGTCTTAACAGTTCCCACGCTGCTGAGAAGTCCAAGTCCAAAGTGGCCTCTGCAACTCAAGGAAAGCTCTTAGCTGTGAGCCTCTGTGAAATTCACAAAGCCCTTCACTGTTGCCGGCTGCCCCATGAATAGACTGTGTGAGACATTCTGAAACTGTGAGCTAAATAAATAAATCTTTCCTCCCTTAAATTGTGGATATCAGGTATTATGTCCCAGCAGAAGAGAGAGAGAGAGAGAGAGAGAGAGAGAGAGAGAGAGAGAATGAAAGACAGAGACAGAGACAGAGAGAGAATGAGAGAGAATGAGAGAGAGAGAAAAAGAGAGAGAGAGAGAGAGAGAGAGAGAGAGAGAGAGAGAGAGAGAGAGATCTATCCAGGTAACTTCCCCCAGTAACTCACCACTCACCTCTTATCTGTTCTCACCAGGTCCCACCCTGAACATGTAACACTCCAGCAAGACAGTTTCATTGTAGATCTTAACCACTGTAGAATAGTGGGAGGAAAGTTTACATAGAAGTTTTGATTTATATTAAAACATTTATACTATTAAATTGTCAGCAATAGTTCATATACCTGCTTTCCCCACCTGACTGTCAGGCCCAGGCATTTTTTAAAAATTTACCAATATAATCCTAATGTATCACTTAGTCCCTTAATAAAACCTAATGAAAAAGGAAAATTATTTCTTCAGTAGTGTATTATGTAAATCAGATTTAAAAATGGAAGGTATTGCAAATTCTATGCTTTGAAAAAAACGAGAAAATTAGTCTTCAAGTAGATTTGACACACCAAAATCTAAATGAATTGAATGTGCTTTTGCCTTACAAAAACAATTTTTGCCAGGTTAAGTTTGTCTTCATTATAGAAAGGCTGTTGCAAAATTTGAAAGTTGTGTTCAAATTTATTATATAGCAAAAGCTAAAAAGGTGTTGTTTGTTTGTTTGTACAGGAGCTTAGAGTCTTTGTGATCAAATAATCTCTGTTGCAAGCAATCAAATCTGCCATTGTAGCATTAAGGGTCACAGACAATTTATAAACAAATGAGTGTGATTGTGTCCCACTAAAGTGTTATTTAATAGCAAAAACTTGAGTTACATATAATCTCACACACACGAAATATCTTTTTTCTGTATTCTTTCAACAACAATTTAAAATATAGAAAAACATTTTACTTCCCAGATTATACAAAAATAATACATTTGCAAGCAGGTTGACTCATGTGCTATTTTTTGCCTTCTACTCTGTGGAAAACCTACAAGAACTGGTTTTGCTCACTTTCATCTAGTATGTGGCGAGCTTGTTAAGTGCTCAGAGTCCAAATTCTTTGCCAAATTTTTTAAAGACTAGGTGTCCATTAAATGACATCACTGTATTTTTATCTTTCTATTTTTTCAAAATAAAGTTAAGTATTTCCTTAATTACATCATTAAAAGTACTTTAAGGTACTTTACAGTTATTCTAAAACCACACCAGTAGTAAATGAAAGCATTTATTATTGTGATAATAAGAAGAAAAAGATTCTAAGCCGCTCTAATTCTATTTTATCCTAATTCTATTTCAAAATGATAAACAAGATATTCATAAAAACTACCAATAGCTGTTTCCTGGAGAGCATATATGTTCTTACATTGGTTTACTGCATATGTGAGTTACCAAATTATGATTTAATGTATGAGTGAATAGACATGGAGCCAATGTGCGACTCAAGCATGGTGAAGGGATCCTCTTACCAAACATAGCCCTTCTTACCAAAAATACTAAACATTCATTCTTTTGAGTTTCAATTAATCAGATGCATATTTCCTTTATAGGGCTTTTGGCATTGTTTTCCAGCAAGCTAAAAGATAACAAATAGCCAATCGGAAGCAAAAATAATGCATCTAAAATTGAACCTCCACATGTAAGTTCCAATTGTGTGGAAGAAGGCGGGAGGAAGCAGCAGGAGAGCACTAGGAACAGGGCTTGGAAAGAGAAGGTGGAACAGAGTAAAAGGCTTTGCTGACTTTGCAACTGTGTCTAAGATGATCCTCTGAGTACTGAATTTCCTTTGTGAGTCAGAACATAATGTTTCAATTCTTACATGTATTGGTCTTTCTTTTCATCTGACGCCACCCATTGATAAGATTACTAGGAGAATAAATGGAATTACTCTTATTTCCTGAGCCTTTTATCCCCCTTCAAAGAGGCAAGTTTCTATACAATGGTAACAAATGAACCATGGGAGATTAGTTTGTGGAAAATTTTACTTGACCTATAACTTCGCTCTATAAATAATTCTGAACAGTCACAAAATGACTGTGCTTTAAAAATAATTGCTCATTGAGGTAGCAAATAGACTATGTACGTGTGTTTACAAAATTCAGTAAGAATTGAATACCCACACAAGACTTCTCTTTGAAATTATGGCTTCCAATTGTCATTTAAATGGGTAATTTTGTGTATGAATTTTTGTATATTGGCACAATTATGTAATTATATCTTAGAATATATTTTAAAAGTTTAAGGAGAGAAGAAAACACTCCTCTAATGGAATTTTTAAAATTTTTTGTGAAGAGGACATGGAAGGAGGAATGGGTCAAGACTGACACAATTAATGTAAATAAGAAAAGCAAATTATTAGGGAAAAACAATTACGGACTACAAAGCCAACGTGGCTGAGTAGTGCTGTAATGTACAGTAGCAAAAGGAAGGAATAAAGGACAGGATATACTACAATTACAGACGGTTTTTAAATTTCACAGCGTACAGTTTTTCTGCTGTCTGCCATCATTTCATGTACTCTACAATGTTTACATTAGTAATTGAACAAAATTTGTTACATATTAAGTCATATGTTTAAACACAATCTCTGACCTTCAAGACTTGACCATTTTCATAGTGAAGGATGTCAATATTGAAGCAAATACACTATATATGTAATGTTTATACCATACATAAGAATTTAGAAAATGCTAATACACGTCTGCACAACATACTGTAGATAATAACTATAAAAATAAGAAAAAAGGTGAAGGAAAAAACATATGAAGGAGTCACAATAGGAATTTCTTTGGAGTTGAATCCTACCTAGAATACCAGAGATCAAGAGTTTGATTTGACTCTGATAATGCTCTGAAAAGGTTCTTGGACTAGGACACTTATTTAGGGAATAGGATTGAAGATGAAGTCACAGATCTATTGAGTCGGGTAACTGGGCCTAAAACTAACAAATCAAGACCTGATTCTCAGTGCGCTGTGCCTTCAGCAGACAGGGAGAGGGCTGGGAATTCTGAGCAGCGAAATTCACCCACCCACAGATAGGACAGGGGAACTGGGGAACTTTGTGTTTCAATTTGGGACATAGCAAAAGTCTCCCTTGAGACTGTGGGACTGAATTCACAATATAATAAAAAGTTTGAAATATATGCTGCCAAAAAAATCGAAAACACCCAAACCAAATTCAATATGACAATTTCCCCCATGCCGGTTCTGTCCCTGGAAAGCTTCTACACAAAACTAAGGCATAAATCAATGCACGCAGGAAAAATACATACTAAACTTCTCTAAATAGGAGTTCATAATAAAATGTGTAAGCCACTAAGAACAAATTTACCAAGAGTCAATGTTGAAGCCAAAAGACATAATGAACAATAATATGAAAGAAAATTCTAAAAATAATGTGTTAAAATGGTTAAAATAGTAACACTACTGATGGATGTTACTGCTGACATTGCTCAGTTACTTATAGGTAAAATAATGAAGTATGCATTCACTGTGTTTAAGTTCTTTCACTCAATATTATATCTGTAAGAGTAATCCCTGAGTCCCAGGTACTGTAGAGTGTTCATTGCTGCTTCTGTCATAAATGTAACACAATCTATTTACCCATTTTATTTGCAATGACTAGTGTTGTGTCTAGTTTCCAGCCATTGCAATAAGGTTACTATAAAAAATCTTGAATATGTGTCTTGATGTGAATATGCACTATTTCCAGAAAGCATATACTCAAGTGGAATCTATTTGTCATAAGATATTTTTATGTTTGGCTTCTTTTAGACCATCAGTCTCCCAAAATTATCATTTGATTTTACCCTCTCCATCAATATAACAGAATTTCAGTTATCTCACACTTTCACTGACACTTGCTAATATCAATCTTTTTAGTAGTAAATGGTGATGTCTTATCATTTTAATTTGAATGTCTGTGATAAATAATGATGCATATGCTTAGAGGTCGCTTTGATAGTCTTGTTTGTTGCTTCTCCACATCTGCCTATTTTTGAATTATCTGTCTTCTTAACGATTTAAGACTCTTCTTTATAAATATACCAAACAAAGTCCATTAAATTAAATCTAATCAAAGATTGTCTTCATTCTCTGTAAGGACTTCTAGTTCTTACAATATCTATTAGTGAAATCTACAAACCAGTGCCTATTTTTATTTTTGTCCTTTTTTAAGTTAAATTGGTTTTGTTCCTTCAGTTATATGTATTTTGAATATCTTCTCAGTGCTATCCTTTCGCCCTTTTAATGTTGGCTTTTTATAAACAGAAGTTTGCAATTAAGTCAAAGTATATTTTATTCAATTCTTTTAAAGTTAATGCTTTTGTGTCGGTGTAAGAAATCTTTGTCTATCTTAAGATTATAAAAAGGTCCCATTTCTTTTAGAAGTTTAGTTTCTTTCAGTATAGGTCAATGGTTCATCTTGAATTAATTTTTATGTGATGTGCAATAGCAGTTAAAGGTCATTTTTTACAACATGGAAGCAGAGTTGCTCTGACATTTATTGCAAAGACTACACGTGCCAGTTATTAGGTTATTGTCTTTCAGCTCCAAAGCCCTCCCATATGTCTGCTGCTGAGGCTGGCTGACTTTGCAAACTACATTTGTTTGCTAGCTAGCTTACTCTTAGATTCTACCAATAGATTTTCTAGAAGAATGCTTCAGTGAGGGAGGAAAAGGCGTCCGTGTGTGGCTGACGTTGTCTGTGGGTGGGTGGTACTCCAGCGCTGTTCATCCCTGAAGGCTTAGGACCCAGTCTCACAAGCTTCCTCCTTGAAGATCACAAGAGCAAGTACCAGCTGAGCCAGACCCTGCCAGCACTTTCTCTCACTTTCAAAGCTTTCTCCTTTGATCTCTCAGCCAGATTGGTGGTAACCGCTTTCTGTAGTCGTTACACACTACAATTCTCCACTTACTCTTTTAGTGGCTAATAACACTTTACTCTGTGAACAATGATTTATATTAACATTCCCTTTGTTCATTCTATTGGTGTGGTTTCCATCTCCTGGCGGAACCCTGACCAATACACCATCTGTTCACTGCCCCCACCCCACCAAGTTCCAGTGGAGTGTTACTATAAATAATGTGACTTCATATAAATAGATATGCCCTTGGCCTCTATTCTGTGTCATGAATCCAGCCACCTAGTCTTGGACCAACAACACTCTGCTTTAATTACTATATTATTACAGGAGATTTTAATATCTATCACTGAGAGTCATATGGCATTGTTTCCCTTCAAACATTGTCTTAACTTTTCAAGATACTGACTTTTCACCAACATTTTAAAATTAACTCATCATCCTTACTTCAAAATGCACTTTTGCTTGAGATTGATGTGGATTCCCAGATCCATTTAGAATGAACTTTTTATGATGTTCCTTCCTCATGATAAACAACATGACAATGTAATGAGCATGATATAATTCTCTACTTACTTTGGACTTCTATGATTCATCCCAAAATATTTCATAATTTCCATCAAATTCTCATTCTTTTAACTTCCTCCTAAATATGTGTTATTTTTGATTCATTTGTAAAATGTATGATATCCCATTTTAATTGTTGACTTGTTTGTTGTTGGTATACTGTGTTAGATCAAAGAAGGAGCCTGGAAGAACCAAAACGATGACCTGTAGCAAGCGCATCTGTAGCTGAAGTGTGTGCCTCCACGACCCTAAACCTGTGGGGAGGACCCATTTTCTTTTTCTTCCTTCTATTTTATTTTTTGTCATACTACAGATTGACCCAGGGCCTTCACACTGAGCTACAGTCCAAACCATTTTGTGACTTTTTTATTTTGAGACAAAGTATGATATATTTTATTAGTTATAATGATTTGTACATTTATTTCTTTTTAGTGTAGTTTCACTAAGTTTCAATTTCCATAAAATTTACCCTTCTACACTGAGTTGTCAAAATTATCACCAAGAAATATTATAGAAATTTATCTTTTTTACTACCTAAGAGATCAGAAATATCGCTTTTTCAATTCTTTTTTTTTTTTTTTTTTTGAGATAGGGTCTTGCTCTGTAGCCCAGGCTAGGCTTGGACTCACAGAAATCCTTCTTCCTTAGCCTCCCAAGTGCTGGGCTGGGATTACAAGAATACACCACCATGACCAGTTTATAGAGTACTGGGGAATTGAACTCACGGCCTTGTGCTTGCTAGGCAAGTCCTTTTATCCCCGTGCCATTCCTTCAGCCCCTTGTTTCTTGTATCTTATATTGAAGTTTTTCTTTTATCTTTATCAATACTGCTCAAAATTTATCAATTTTATTAATATTTTCAAAAAATCAAGCTCTGCATTTTATTAAATGAACATTTTAATGTCATTATAGTTTTCTTTGAGTCATTTCCAGATTTTTAATTTTTTCTCTTTAAATGGAAAATTCTCCTAAGGATTGGTTTGGTGGCATCCAACCAACATTTGAGCCATATTTTTATTCTCACTTACCTCAAAATATTTTCAAATTTACGTTCATCTCCTGAATCTTAATTCATTTAGAAATTTTGCCTAATTTTCAAATACATGGGAACTTTCTAGAATTTTTATTGCTACTTATTTCTAATTGAATTTCATTGTGATGACAGAACCTAACTAGTATAATTTCAATATTTTAAATTTATTAATATTACCATGTATTCAAACATATGGTCTCATAGGCAAATGTTCAATGAGTGCTTGAAAAGAATGAATATTCTAAAACTACACTGATTAAAGTATTAA
Source organism: Ctenodactylus gundi (assembly GCA_004027205.1). Lineage (NCBI taxonomy): Eukaryota > Metazoa > Chordata > Mammalia > Rodentia > Ctenodactylidae > Ctenodactylus > Ctenodactylus gundi. The sequence goes on along the minus strand of PVKB01003883.1, from coordinate 115,397 downwards.
TGAGTCAAAATGTCATTTTAAGTATTTTATAAACGTTTTTGATACATATTTTGTTGATCACCGGAATGAGACTTTTAATTGTGTCCATTGGTTTCTCTATATGTCTTTTATGTTCTGGGGTTTTTTTACTGTGTTATTAGGTGAAAACACATTTTGGATCATTATGACATTTTGAATTTTATTGAAAAACAGAATATTAATAAAAAGTGGAGGCATAAAAATATTCAATATCGTGCTAATAATCATTTTTCAAATTTACCTATGTATTAAATGCAAGACCAAGCAACATCCTAACAGTTTCTTTTCTTGTAATTATGTAATTTATGCCCTAATTTATATAGAAGGATCAGAAGCCAAATATAGATGAAACAGCTTTGATGTGAGAGTATAAATAAGGAGCAATCATCCTTTTTCAGTCTTTCAAATACAAACATACAAAAAATTAAATTAGTATGGTGTTATACCAGAGTAGATGTAAGAACAAATGCATAAAAAAGGAAATTTGAAAGCATATCTATTTCTATCCATGAATATTGTGTGTGTGACAGAAGTAATGTTGCAAATTTGTGAGGAAAGAATGGATTAATTAATAAAGGACAGTGGTCCTATGGCCATTTGAGAGGAGAAAATGTGGTTTGTGTGTGTGTGTGTGTGTGTGTGTGTGTGTATTATAAAATTAAATTGCTGCTGAGTTAAAGATATAACTGAATCCTTGCTTCCAAGACTTTACAGACTAGTTGTTTTATTACTTTATTATTCAATAAAATTTCTAAGAATATATACAAAGTTAAAAATCTTTTTAAATATTTTGCTAAACTGGTTTAAAAAGGGGGGAGATTCACAAAAGCCAAAAATAATATAATGTTAGAATCCTAAGAGGCGGTGTGCACCAAAGCAAGTTTACTTCTGGGAAGTTGGGCTAATTCCTGGACACTGCAAGGTTTTTGGTATTTGTCTATAGGACAGAGGTTAGGTCTTAATACTGTTAAGTTTGAGATTTCCGTGGATACCTTCCATATAAAGCTGCTATCCCAAAAGTTCACATCAAAATGAGAAATAACAATCAGTGTTGCTATGTTTACATGTAGACCCATGTGAAGCCTTCCACTGAGTAAATGGAAAAAATGAAAATCTTCTCTGAATATTTGTAACTATTAGTTATCATCCCAGTAATTATTATTTGAATTCATGCCAAGTATATGGTCTCAAAACCTAAACAGAGAATTTGCCAGTATCTCCACACAAGTAACAGTAAACAGAAATTATATTGGTGAAATTCAATTACATTTGTCATTTAGCTATCAAAATGCACAGTAAATATTGGTGGTGTGACAATGAAAAAATATATATTGAAAAGTAACTTGTCATTTTAAAGATGAGCATTCCCAGGTAGCCCCCCAGTTTTATATCTAGGCATATTTCCTAAAGAAACTCTTGTAATGTGCACAAGGAGATGGGGATATATACGTGAATGTTGAGCACTACTTACGAGATGTTCAAAAGAAGAAGAAATAACAAGCTGTCTGTCAGCAACAGAGTAAACTTTGGTCACTGAATTCAGTGTCTTACAACAGAACAAATTAGCTTTCCTTGAACAAATATCCAAATCACACTGTTGAATTCTGTAAGGCCAATTATTTAAAAAGAATAGGATTCGCTAAATTTTTAAGACCCAACTACAACTACATATTTAGAATACAGAAATTGATTGTTCACCTCCTGAAGCTAAGAAGTTGCACAAAGCAGAGGGAAATGAGTCTTCCGCTTTACAATGACATTTTTTTTGTGTCTGCTTTTAAGATAAGTATGAATTAAATCATGTATTTCAACATTGGGAGCTGTTTTAGTTTTTCTTGTTTGTACTTCTGAGAATTTCAAATTATAAAATTGGAAATAAAAAGGAATAAAACTAAAATCAAAGCCAAGCTCATGTTGGCTGAATTTTACTCAGTAGCATATAATTAATGCCAAATATTGTATTTTTAAAAGAATTTCAATTGAGAATGATTTGAAAAGGAAAAGCTGAAATCTACTGTCTAATATGAACTTTCTATGAAAGTTCGTTCAGTTTTGTATTAGTGCATAGCTGGTACTATTTTTCTTAGGTTTGCTTTTAGAAGTGTTCCAAAACTCACAAAAGATTTGAAAAAAATGTACAACAAATTTGTTTATGCATTCCAACAAGAAAATAAATAATGACTCCAGAATATCAACTATTAAGGTGATATTATCTATATCGCCTAATATTATCTAATATTTGATTTTTGAAGTATAACAAAAAGGTTTTTGTCATGTCTATTCAAATCAACATACAGTTATCATGCATTGGGTGTTATTGTTTTTGTTTAGTTTCGCAAAAATCATAAATAGACTTTCCCAATTTTTTCCTTTATCTTCTAAAAAGTTCAGACCAACTACACAACAGAATGCCCAGCCTCCATGAAAAAAACGTAACAGGTGACTCTGTATCTACTGTAGTCTCAAGGACCTATGAGGTTCAGGCATCTTTAGAACAAAGATTTAAGAAAAAAACTTATCCTTCCACAATAAATAATGGAAGACAAAACAATATCTCCTGATTTAAATGCAAGAGTGCTGAGTCCTATACACATTTCAGAATATTGGGAAAATAACATATGCACATCCTCACAGTCGGTCTACAGAAGCAGCAGTCAGCTACCCAGAATTCAGTGCTGAATTTAGGACCAAGAAATAACCTATGAAAGGACAAACGTTGACTTTGGGAGGTTGGTGCACACATTCAAGTGTGTGTGTGTGTGTGTGTGTGTGTGTGTGTGTGTGTGTGTGTGTGTGTGTGTGTATTAGTGTATACATTTCAGAATAATTGTGTTGTTGTAAGTGACACAGATACTTTCAGGGAAGGTGCTTGAGAAATGTGTGGAATTCAACAACATACGGAAATGGGTGCTTGAGAAGAGCAGGAATAAGTTTTAATAGATCCCCATGAAGGTAACAGTTCCTTGGCTGAGCATTATAACTCCCAATTAGTTCAAAATCTCTAGAGGTGGGATCCATAAATCAGTATTAACATATTTCTTAGGAAAAAAGTAAGTAAAATGCCCAGTCTTGAGACTGAAACATACTTAATATCTACTAAGTAAATATTAATTCCTGCTCTACTTTCCTCCCCTGAATGATCTGATCTTTCACTTCTCTATAATAATTTGTTAAATTACATTAGGAAGCTTACTTATCTTGCTAGCATTTTCCCTCACAAAGGGCAAATCAACTGTTATGTTTTAGAGCTAGAATGTCCTCCAAAAGTCTTGTATATTTGGATGGTGATTTAATCATGGTTATTCCATTGCCTTCTTGTGCTTTGAATAAGTGGGGCTTGGTGAAAGTGATGAACCTCTGGGACATGACCCGGAAGAGATACTTCTCTCGAGAGCTCCACCCTTTATTCTCTCTACTTCCTGTGTGAGTGATGAGCTGCTTTTCTTCTTCTAGACATTTTGCCATGTCCTTCCACCATGCAGGCCACCATGAGTAAAATGAGACCTCCTGAAACAGTGATCTAAAATAAACCTTCCCCTTCTTAGGATATGAGTGTTCTAGCAAAAAGAAAGGAACTAAGACACCAATATTGCAGTTTTATCCAAGAAACTGGGAATATTATTTAGACAGCCATTTTCCTTGGAAATTTAATGGTCACATAATCCCAACTATCTTTCTTCTGTTTTTCCTTCCCCTAAATGAATTTGTGTTTCCTAATTCTTCAGCCAGGACTCACATTACTACTACTTGACCATGAAGATGTAAGATAATTACACACAAAAGTAACCTTGGCAGCAGAGAAAATAAAAGTTCTGCCTTATAACTCTCAAATTATATCTCCAAAGTATTTTTAGATCTTTATGATCGAATGTTTTCCAGGAAAAAAAATTGACTCTTCCAACTTTTTTAGAAACTCGCTCATTGTTTAAGTATTTTTAGATATTTGAATCTTTTGAAAGTGCTTTCCAAAGTTCAGAATTGTGATCATTTGAGGGATAATTCACAAAGATTTAAAATGGTACTGGAGAGCTAGCCAGAATTACTCAGAGACAGGCCCATAGCCTAGTTCACAAACCACAACCTGATTCCAGATTTAACTTAACACATACTAGCCACATTCTAATGCTCACATAATACTTGTTTTATTTCTGAATACTTACCGAGCTTAGTTTTCCTGACCTTCCCATCTCCTTATTAAACATTTTTTGATTATTAAGAATGTTTGATTTCCAATTATTTTTGGTTTTCAATTATGAATTTATCATTAATTTCGTGCTTGTTTATGATATTTCTGATAATTTTCATCTCTAATGTTGCCCTGAACACTAACCTCTTTTCCAAAATCACAATTGCTGCAAAGAACAACACATTCTTTTGGAATCACATGAAATAGTGTCACAAATTACTCTTGGAGACATTGTGAGCCAGGGGAAAGTCATATTTGCCTCACTTAGATACTGCTTTTGGCTTTGCCATAAATCATGTTCAGATTGTATTAAATAGACATGATTTATTTGGGTATCAGCTTGCCAGAAAAGCTGACAGAACTGCCTCTCTGCCTGTCTTGACACATGCTGGTTAATATCACAGTGATTCTCAATTACACCCTTTTTCATTAATTGTCTGTTGTTCTCTGTTCCTGGCTCACTGTCCCCTCAATGTCTTTTAAGTGCTAGTACTTGACATGGTAGCTGGAAAGCATCCTTGGAAAGAGAATCTGGGCAAATATTCATCACTCTCTAGAGGAGTTATCATCCAAACCCATTTCATCTCAGGGCTTTGAAGATGAGGTTATTGATACCCAGGACTTTCTTTGAAGTATAAAGACGTTTCATAATAGAAAATAAAACCTGATGAGTGTGTCTTTTATGCAAACAGTCAGAGTGTAGTCATTCTTGTAATTATGATAATGCTATAGCAGCAACATTATTAAGTACTAACTCCACGGTTCATTCTAAACAACTTGTATTGATTGTCTGATTTCATCTCACAACAGCTTTATATAAATTCATTTGTATCTGTGGTTCTGGAAGAGGCGCAAATCAATTAATATGTCCAATGGTATATGATAAAACCACAATTGCAGTGTTAGAAATCTGGGTTCAGTTTCTCTTGAACAACTACCATTGTTCTAGAAAGCAGAGATGGAAAAGGTAGCTAAAGAAACTCTTTTCCTGCAAAATGAGAACAGTAACAGTGCCTACTTAGAGAGCAGATGAGAAAAGAGGTAATTAAACTACAATTTTTGGCTATGCTCCTGGAAGATGACATGTACTCACGGAAGGACAGGCATTTACATCACAAAACAGAAATGTCTAATTCAGAAGGCTCCCTCAAATTTCCCAAACCTTGGCTTTCACTCCGATTTACTTGACAATAATTGGCTTCCTTATTTTCCTCATCCTCAAAGAGAGAATTGAATCTATCATGCTTATCTTGGATACGTGTAGATTATTAACAAATATTTTCAGAAAATCTATTTTCTTGACTCTTTTGAAGCTAAAAGCAAGCACAAAAAGAAGTTCTCTCCCACATATAATCCCAAAAATACATATAGGTAACGAAAGACATTAAAAATGTTCATGGCAGCTTTTATTCATAATAATTCAATTTCTCATCAACAAAAAATGAATAAACCCATTGTTATATATTTATACACAAAGGAATATGACAGAGTAATGAAAATATGAATAACTACAGCTACCTGTAACCATATAGATGAATCTCACAGAAAATATGCTAAGCAAACCAAGCCAGACAGCATGCTGTATTGTTCAATCCTGAGAAAGTTTGAGATCAGGCAAAATGAATTTTTAGTCATAGGAGTCAGAAGAGTGGTAACTTTTAGAGAGCCCATCTTCTGAGCAGGGTAATATACTGGTACATGTTTCCCAGTTAGCTTCCAAAAGTAAATAAATAAAACAACCAGCCCTAATTTTATAGCTTTTTCCAATTTTTATGATGTAAATACACCATGGCGAGTTACTAGCTGCCAATGTTATGCCACTGAGCGCAAATTTGGGAAGAGCCCCAGGTGTACGACCTGCTCTGGCAAGTCATCTGAAGCCAGCTGTAGCACCCTCGGAGGTAGCACACAGATTTCTAGTGTGCTGGGAATGTTTTACATCTTAATCTAGATAGTGCTTGTGCTGGTGCACACTCATTCACAGAGCTATACAGTGAAGATTTCTTTATTGTATGCGTACTCTATTTCAACAGTAAGTAAAACAGTAAAGTGCCTCCGAAAAGTAGACAGAAAAACTAGCTACAACTGCTCTGTCAGGTATCAGAGATACCCGGCCTGGGAAATGGACACGCAAATGCTGTTCTCACAATGGACAGCAAAAGACAGATAGCCCCTACAGTGACATACAGTAGGAAGGGGACGGAGAGCTGAGCCACTGCTCACTGTTTCAACTTCAGAATTAATTCAATCTTATCTACACTTCTCAAAAGGGAACTTTATTTCTGTACATTCCAGATGCATGGCCCTAATTATCGAAGGCCCTATCACTTTGAAAATGAGTATTATTCCATTGGGTGGTTCCAGACAAACACTGTAAGCACAGACACACCTGAACACAATGATCCAACACGAAAAAAGCACTCGTGTAAACAACGTTATTTTATTTTGAGTAACAGTACATATTCCTATTTTTTTATATCCCTAAAATCTTACATATGTTCGCATGCATGAAACCTATTTGTAGACCAGCTAAATGAGCTATGTTGGTAAAAAGCTGCTCCATACATTTGAAGTTGTAAAGCCAAAACAAAATCTTAAAGGGGCTTGATTAATGACGGTTGGATGCATCCACAGGTTTATTTGTTCCCAATCTGGCAAAACAGGACCATAGAAAACACCAAACCAAGTGTCTATGGAATAAAATAGCAAAATTAATATGGAACTTAAAGCAAAATACTGCAGCATTCCACATAAACAAAATGAATGAGACATGTAATGAGATTCTGTCTACTGAATCTCTACCAGAAAGTCAGACTGATTGAACTGAAAAGTATTAAAAAGTCTGAGGGTGTCTGTGTGTATTGTAATCAGAGTGTTTCAGCTGACCATACAATATTTAGTGGCCTTATTTAGTTTTGCAGGAGTGCTGTCATCAGAGCACTCACCCCTCCTTTCCACATCATTCTGTAGGGTATCTCCCCTGGAGCTCCAGGGACCAAAGGGCTCTGGGGGTTAAATATACCTATTGCTTCTATAAAAAAACCTGTGGTCATCTGGTTTAGATCATATGCATAAAAATCAAGAAGTCTAGAATTTTTCTTGCCATAGTTTTAGGCATTGCCTAGAGGGATTTTTGTGAAGTTACTTTTTAATTTTCTTTAAAAGCTTCTAAACAATGGGGGAATAGTTTAATTGGGGAATTTTCTTTGAAGTGAAAAAGTATGGCTGAAAATCTGAGGCACAATTTTCATCTCATTAGCTCTTTTAAAAGTAAGGCACCCCAAAACTTGTTCTAATTGGCTCTGCAGTTGGTGACTTGTAGGCAGTGGCTTTGACGTACAAATGTCAGAAAGGACTCATGTGTATCACAGATTGAAAGGTTCCTCCCTAACGTTGTTCTTTGAAAGGAGGCAAACATGTAGCAAGTACATGGAGCATACAAATTTCATACAATATTAAAATGGACTATTCCTCTTACAATATGATTTTCCGCTAAATACATCAGATTCTGGGCAATGTCTTTAAACTTGATAAGAGAATTATCAGTCTTCCCACTCATTATTATTATTATTTGGCTTTGTTTCCAAAGGCTTTTTCTTAACAACAACCATGATTAGTAGCCGTAGTCAATCATTTGAATTTGATTCTAACATGGAATTTAGCATTAACATTGAATATCTCATTCAAAGACTACTTTCTTAAACATTTATTTTTACTTATTTGTTTATTTTCTTGATTGTTTATTTGTTAATGCTTGAAATTTAACATGGGGATTTACACATGCTAAACATGTGCTCTAACATGGACCTACACTCTTAGCTCCAATTGCTTCATTTAAAGCTCACACTATTAAGACAGGAGCAAGTGTATTGTGATTGTACAAGCTTGATTCTTGACTCACTCCTACAGCCTTTACCTCCTATTTTTAAATTATATAATCCCCAAATACAAACAAAAGAAATAAAGGATATTTTACAAAAGGCAGAATTAAGACAAATAGATCTAGTGCACGGTACTATTTAATTTTTATCAGACCTCAGGCATGTCTCACTTTTAACTTATTCATTTACATTACAAGTAATACTCAACAGCCCAATTTCCCTCTGGTAGTCCCTGTCGTTTCTCTAAAAGTTAACTGGGAAATTCCATTAACAACCTAATTGATCAATGGAATGCTAGGATGGCTTAATCTCAACTAAAATTTCTGTCCAGCGATGACGTAGTAGAAGAGCTAGAAAGCTAGGAGGAAGTCCAAGGGGCCACTGCACAGCATTCAGCGAGAGTGCAGAGAGGAGCGCTCAGCTGAGATCGCCAGCCATCAGTGACAGCACTAAGATACCTTCCATTGTTTGAATTTTTGCTAGAGCTCAGAACGAGATTTGTGAGTGAACATCAGTCACTTGATACTTAAATTAAGTTATTAAGAAGATAACCTAAGATCTGAGATGATTTCAAAAATGCTTCTCTGAAATAATTCTTTTTCATCTTCTTACCAAAGCCTTCTAGGCTGTGTAGAAAGTATTCTTGAGGTTCTAAACAAACCGTGCCAATAAAAAATCAAGATGAATATCTTATTCAGAATTCTTTTTTTGATAAGAGCAATATATAAGACTCAATCAGAAATCATGTTTATAGCAGTACAACTAACAATAGCATATTGTGGAAGATGAAAAAATATCTATCTATAGACCAATGGATACAACAAAATATAATATATACACACAATGGAGTACTACTCTGCCATATAGACAGACAGATTTGAGTCCTTGGTAAGTAAGTGAATGCAACTTGAAACCATTATGCTTAGTGAAGTCAGACGTAGAATGTTAAATATCATATAATTTCTTAATATAAGAAACCCAAAATACAAAAAAACAGAGGCAAAGGGGTGACATGTTGGAAAATAGAGGAGGTAGGAGGGAAGTGAAGAGGAAGAAAAAGGGGAAGAGGAAGGGAATAGGAGGGTGACACAATGTATGTAGGTACAAAATTCTCAAGCATAGAGTAACCCTACTTCTGCAGAAAAAAATCTCTTAAAAACCTTCACATGAATTCATAATATTTAAACTTAGAACTTGTTAGATTTCTGTAGAAGGGAAACCAGAAAACAGCTATCTATACTCTTTAGTTCAATTTGTATTTTCTTTCATAACCATAATAAAAGAATTGTAAGGGTTGGTTTACTTGCTTATGTTTGATGCTTTTTCTTCAAGAAACTTTAGGTTTTTTGCTGGTTTTTAATGGGAATAGGATATCTCTGAGCAAATATTATGCAAAAATTACTATTTTTATGAAGCTCCGCAGGTCATTCACAAAAACAGCATCAGCCCTGATCCACTCATACGTCTATAATTCTCCCTCTGTAGACTCAAGGATGGTTTAGGGAAATTCTGGGTCTTGAGCACCGAATAACAGTGCTTCTTTTAAGCAACTTTAAAAAAAAAGCTTGGCTAACTATAGATAATTTGTTAAAGAACGAAAGAAAAAACAATACAATGAATAAAAACTCAAGCATACAGTATTTTACTTACCTCAATAACTGCCAGTCCAAATGCTATTCCAATAATTATTATTAAGTTCTTCTCAATGCTTTCTTTTATCAAATAAATGCATGTCTATTTAAAAAAAATAAAAGCAACACACACAGAGAGTTACTTTTAGGGTCTAGTGGTACAGGACTGTAATCATAGCACTCTAGGGCACTGATGCAAGAGGATTGCAATTTGGATCCCCTTCTGGGCAACTTGAAGACTTAGAAAGATCTTGTCTCAAAATTAAAAGAGGGGGCTATGTATGTGTCTGAATGCAAAGGCCCTGAATTCAATTCCTAATACAGAAAAAAATGTTACTTTTAGTAAATTTTGGCTTGTAGTAGAATGTTTATTTATTTGGTTGACTTTTCGTAACAACAAAAAAAGAATTATTATTAGATTCTTCCCTCTACTCCTTGATTCATTCTTTCTTCAAAAGGTTTCAGCTGCTATGACTTGAACACACATGAAAATAGATTTGAAGAGCAAACATTTGTTCAGTTACTTAATTAGTCTGGGATCCTTAATTATAGATAATAATTTTTTTAATCAATAGCTTCCCAAATTATTAAGCATTTCAGGAACAAATTTTTGCTTTAACAATGTGGTTAGTGAATCTAGGGATTAATAATTTTAAATAGTTTACCATCAACCTATTCTAAAATTATAATTTTGTGATGTAAAAATTATACATAATTTTATCCTAATTTCAGGTTATTCATTTTGAAGCTGAGATCATCTTGAGTTTGGAATTTTTAGGTTTATAATCTGCAACAGAGAGTTTCTTGTTTGAAGAATTAATTAATTTTTGCTTCAAATGATAACTTTTTGGAATAGCTTTTTCAAAATTCTTCAGTATCTATCAGGGTATATCTTAAAAAGAAAAATAAACTATTATGGTTGCCATTGTTTCATCATTTTAGATACAGAAAAATGTTTAGAAACTTTCCCCTATGCTACCTTTTTTTTGAAATGTATTCAAACTAGTATGCAACTATAATTTTAAAGCATTTTAGACCAAACCTGAATACTCTATTATAAAGATAATTTTGAAAATGAAAAAATACGGCACAATGTGCCATAAGCTATATCATTCCTATGATAGTCATATAAGTCAAAAGAGTAACAAAACATTACTGCTTATTAGATTTAAGTTCTCCATAAATCAGCTCTTTTCTCCCCTCATTTCTGAACACGAATAATTTCTTCATTTACATGTGATCCAAAGCAGTGAACGTTTGAGGAGGTTATCATGTCATTTAGGGTTAACTATGAGATTCATGATTGTATCTACTGAGTCACGTTTATTATATTTGAGAGGTTTTCTCTTCCCATTTACCCAAGATAATGTGATTATCTCAGCAAAAGGAAAGGGAAGGGGAGAAATGTGAATTATGGCCATTTGGGGTTTCTTATTTTTCCAGACATTTTGCAAATGATGCATAGCAGACAGAAGCATTTGGTGAATTTATGACCTGCCTTTCAGGGTTCTCAGGCAGCTATCAGCTTATATTCAGCTGAATTATGTGTGAAATTTCAGGGAATACCTATTTTTAAAGGACCTTTCAGAATCTATCTTGAGGAAAAACATCTTTGCTTTGAGATTCTTGCAGAAGATAAACATTAATCTTCAGTTGAATTTAGAAATTTACCCATTATCCTAAGAGGAAATTCTATTTATTTATACTATAACTATTTCCTCCTTTTTTTCTAGATACTGTATCAATAAAATTAGGAAGGTAAGAGACCAGAAAGAAATATAAAACAGAAAATTCAAACATTTTTGATAATAGTACTTTGATAATAAAAATGACTTGGTAATATTGTAGTCTAGCAATTAACTTCTCCCCCATGAGTTACTTTAAACATTAATGGCAAGAATTCTTCTTTGGAACAGAACTTATTTAGTTTTGATAAAATAAATTACAGTGATCAATAGTCAGAAGGAAGACGTTCGCCTGTGATTCTTGCATATATTGAGTATCAGTGATGAAGCCAAAACAACACTAAGTTGAAAATAATATTCAGGTATTATAGAAATTAATTCACAGTGAATATGATAGTCTTTATATATCTTTTCCCAAGCTAGCTAGATTAGAATCTCTCACAGCAGTTGTTCCCAACAATTTTTGGCACAGGGATTGATTTTACGGAAGACACTTTTATTTATTTCTTGAGATGTGGTCTTTCTGGTCCTGAACTCACCATGCAGCCCAAGCTGGCCTCGAACTCACAGCAATCCTCCTGCCTCGGCCTCCCAAGTGCTGGGATTATGTATCAGTGTACTACCATGTCCAGTTTATGTGGTGCTGAGGAATTGAACTCAGGACCTTATGTTCACTAAGCAAGCGCTTTGACAACTGAGCTATTCTTCTGGTCCCTGGAAAACAATTTTCCCACAAACAAGAGATGGAGGAGAGGACGCTAGCATCAGCACCACAACTCTGCCTCAAGTCAGCAGGCTTGGGCTTCTCATAAAGAGTGTGCAACCCAGCTGCCCATATGCACAGGCTACCATAGGGTCTGGGTTCTTATGAGAATTTGAAGTCATAGCACTGAGGAGTAGCTGTGAATACAGATGAAGTTTTGCATGCTGGGTTGCCACTCACCTTCTGGTGTGTGGCCTGCTTCCTATCAGTCACAAACCAGTATTAGTCTGGTCCATAGGGTGGATAGAGACCTTTGTTTTGAAAGATTCAAAAGCATGTCTGCTTCTAACAAAGATCTATCTAACAAAAAAGAGGCACTAACTGAAAAATAACAACACCAAGTAGTGAAAAAGAATATAAAATATTCTACTTTTTATACATTTCTTCTGGGCCGAAGAAAGAGCTCAGGAAAACCTCTACCATAAGAGTCAGACGTCATGTTCTTCATTAAATCATGTTCTAAGCTTCAAAGACTAAGTTCAATCGGGACTTACAACAACTACTGCCACCCCTGTCAAAGCCATTCTAATAGTGTGAAATTGCCTGATCATCATTTTGGCTTTGTGACTTCAAACATTGTACTCTTTCTGGAATGAATCTTCATTGGATGAGAGAAAGCCTGACACATAGAAGGTGGTCAATAAATACTTAATGATTGATTAATGAAAAGAAATATAGCACATCAAAATCCATGAGTCAATAAATATGATATCTGCAACACATAAGATAAAGCTCAGCTTCTTTAAATTTTTATTTGAGTATTCATTACTGCACATTCATTTATGGCTTTCATAAAGAATTCAAAAGGCAAGGTTATGGTGAAAAAGGAATACGCGTCAAGGTCTTGGTAGAAGTCATAAAACTGGTGCAACCATTATGGAAAACAGTTTGGAGATTGTGTTCATTGAAGCGATTATGTCAACTTGAGGGAATTAGGAACCACGCCTTCATTAGGATTAGGATTTTTAAACCACCCTAGATTGGGGATCAAGAACTGGTCTGGATTAGAGTGTGAATGATTTGTGGGATGGCCAATGAGAGAAGAGCACCCACCCAGATGTGGGAGGGCCAACTGGAACTTCAAGGCTGTAAAAGGAAGGGGGGAAACTGACACAATTCTTTCTCTGGGAAAGCTCTTGCCTTCACAATTGTCTATGAACGTCGACTTGCTACACATCGCAGATCTTCAGCACAGATTCACTCCAGTCTCAACTTGTGCCTGTCTGTCTGTTGCTGCTCTTCAGTCACCGATCTTCAGGCTTTGGTCTTCACCGGAAATCTACAGCAGACTCTCACCTCACCGGCTGTTCTGCAGTCCTGGACTGGAGATCAATTCCACGGCTGAGCAGCCATCTTGGACCACCTCTATCCTTGGACTTGTAAGCCTTCCTAATAGAGCTTTTTGTGATAAAATCTGTAAATTCTGTCTTTGGAAAGAACCCAAACTAATACAGAGATTCCTTAGAAAGCTGAGTATAGAAACCTCATGTAATCCAGGTGTAGCTCTCTGGAGCATCTCCCCACAAGAGCTAGAGTCAGCATATCACAGACATATATGCATATCCATATTTATAGCAGCATAACTCACAATACCTAAATCCTGGAAGCAACCCACATGCCTATCACAGATGAATGGATGAAGAAAAATTGGTACAAAAACTCATCTCTTTAAATCAACGCAACTTATCCATTTGCAACAATAGCTAAGGAAATTGATAGGAATATTTAACATCCAGTTCTAAGTCCCTAAATGCTGAATCTTGTCTATTACTTAAACACAATTTATTGGGGAAAATTCTTTTTTGTATGTTTATTACTTGTTTGTAGTACTGGGATTAAACCCAGAGGATCTCTACCACTGAGCTACATCAACAGCCCTATTTCGTTATTTTTTTGTTTGTTTGTTTATTGACAATTCTCACTCTGTTGCCCAGGTAGAGCTCAAATCACAATCCTCCTGCCTCAGCTTCTGTGAGCACTAAGATTATAGGCATGTGCCATGGTGCCATGCAATACAAAAAAAAAAAAAAAACCTCGTGTGGTGGAGAAGGAACTTTGACTTTGAAAATTACAGTGAAAATATTGCTTTCTAGAACTTATGTTGAAAAAGAATGAAGGTGAGGGGAATAATGATAAATGTCACCAAAGATGGGGCATAATAAAATTTTAGTTTAGTTTGTACCTTGCCTTCCGTTGTAGAATGTTACCTTGAATTTCAAGTTGGGCTTAATGATGCCAAATTTATAGAAAAATAAAATGCTTCAATTTTTATATAGACTTTTTCTTAATTCCTGAGATTTTTCAAATTATGATTTTCATGCCACTTGCTGATTTCAATTTATTGTGGAGACTTTAGTTAGGCAGAGAAAATAAGAGGGCCACTTACTGTGTTAAGTTCGATTTAATACTCACCTCTTTATAGACACTTTTTCCTTTATAGTTTTCACAAGAACTCAATGGACTTGAACATTCGCATGACTCATAAATTGAATTAAAATTACTTCCCCAGTCTGCAGCTCCAGTGACCAAACCACAGCATTCAAACTGTTCAATGAAAAAGTTAATTAAAGAGTCACAAAGAAATTGAAAACATTGTAAATATGTTGAACAAATCCTTTCTGCATATTATTATAGACATATTTCTTCTACTAAAATTTTTAAGTTACCTTTCCCACTTTTTTCAATGTAGCAGCAAAAATGAAGGAGCTTTATTCCTTGTTTTTTGGTCTTAAATAGTAATGAAGGAAAAACTCGGTTAATTCCAATGTGTGAGAAACTTGGGATGAAGTGTTTTGGGTTTTTTTCCCCAAATGTTACCATCTAATTTCAATGACCAAAGAGAAGACAGAGCAAATTCCATGTATTGTAGATTTTAGCTGAAAAAATTTCCAAACAGTTCATAAGAGACTCAAGTCTCGTGAAAAACTGCTGTTCTAAAGAACTGAGAAGTTTTGCAAATAAAATTTTCATTTTATGACCTTTGATCATTTTTGGAAGAGAGAACGAAAAAGATGAGAGGCATTTCAAAGACCAAAGACGGGATGTCCCAGGACTTCCCCTGAGGTTGAATTTTCACGGACATCTTTTAGGTAGCAGACAGAGTACCAATGAGGAATGCAACTCTAAGACTGATGTAAGGAAGATGAAGGTCCAGAATAAACTGATGCATGCTGAAATAATAAAGATGTAGGGGGCAGAAAGCTGTGGTCATATTTGGGGAAGAAAACAAGAAAGTGATAGTGACTCGGGGTGCTTGATACATAATGTTATTAGGTGAAAACAAGAAAGGTAAGTACCCTCATCTGGCTCTTAACTGTTGTTTTAGGAAGAAGATTGTTCATGCAGAAGCATATGGAGAAAATGGGAAAGAAACCCAAGCCAACACCAAGTGATCTCTTCTGGGCTTTGATGCACCAAATTGTGAAAATATTGATAGAACTTTCATTTAATGGGTGGATAACCAGGTTACCCAGGTTACTTAAACCTGTATGTGCCTTTGTTTTTTTAATCTGTAAAATACAGATAATAATAATTGCTAGTAAGAGCATCTAATTCACAGGTTTTCTGTAAAGACAAAGAGGAAATCTATATTATGAATGTTCAGCCCAGTACCTTATCAAAAACACTCAATAATGTATATTAGACCTGAGGATCTAGCTCAGAGGTTAAAGCACTTGTATAATATGTGCAAGGCCCTGGATTGATTGCATAGCACCATGTAAACAGGGCGTGGTGCCACATGCCTGTAATATCAGCACTCAGGAGGCTGAGACAAGAGGATTGCTGTGTGTGTGTGAGACCAGCCTTGGCTACATAGTGAGTTCAGGACAGGCATGGACTACAGAGTAAGACCCTGCCTCATAAAAGGTTAATAATAATAATAATAATAATAATACACACTAGCTGCTACAATTTTTTTGCCTGTTGTCACCCTTACTACTGTTTCTGTTATGCTCTCACATGAACATGATCTCTTCCACGATGTTTTCAGTGCTTTGTATAAGGACGCAGACATATCTGCTCAGTACTGTAGCTGATTTCGAGTTGAGACAATGACCGATATGCTACAGAATAAAATCTAGTTCTGAAAAAAAGCCAAACACTGAAAACACTGAAGCCAAACTAACAAATTCAGTGGAATCAAGTATGGTGTTTGGTACCCCCACCCATGAATTGCACAAATATATGTCTCAGCAGATGTTTCTATGTTAAACATCTGGAAAATTCAGGTAGTTCCACAGTCAACATTAGCAAGGGGGACAATCATGAAAGGAGTTTCTTTCCTGTTCCCAAGGTGCACATACAGAAATCTCCATGCTTGCTGGTTATGTGTGGTCTCTGTACATATTAATTCGTATAGGTACTCCATCTAAAACAGGATATAAATCCCCTAAAGACACAGCTCTTTCCATATTTGGAAAACAATATACCTCAGTACCCTTAGGGAGCCACAAAAGAAATAGTAGGAGATAGGAAAGCTGGAGCTCCTCTGGTCTCTAGGTCAGCAGTGTGAGAAGCTGGGGAAGAAGTCAGTTAGGGTAGATTAAAAGTTAAAGAACATTTGGATGAAAAAGTACTATGAAGTGAACTGCACAGAACCTGTAGATATAGAGTTATCATAGAGAACCCCAAAGCAAACTGGTCCTGGTGGCACATGCCTATAATCTTAGCACTCTGAAAGCCTAAGCAGGAGGATTCCAAATCCAATAGGACCCAGACTGGGCTACTGAGCCACTGAGAGTGACCCTGTCCTAAACAGACAGCAAAAAGGGGTGAGGGAGTGGGGACACGGCTCAGGATGAAGGCTCTGGGATCAATCCACAGTCCAAAATAAAGAAAGAAAGAAATTCAAAAGCAAAAAGAAAGCAGGTCATCCAGTCAGAGTTTTAGGATATGACCTTTTTCTCCAAACAAGTATAACAGCGAAAATACAAAGTAGACAAGTAAAGGGTGGAAAAAACCCAGCTCCGAATGGCTAAGTAAGAAACTTCGCCCTGTGAACACAAAGAGCTTCCGGTATGGACGTTAACCCAAAAATCAGAACACAGTAGGAAACTACACTACGACATTTAGAAGGTTTAGAAAAATGCAAATGACACCAAAAGTTAAGTTCTAGGAGCAATGTGGGGCAAATGTGACTCAGGACCTAATTCCCAAGCTCCCTGGGAACCTCTGTTCCAGTTTGTCCTAGATCACTCACTAGGGTGGGTCACTGCTCTCCTCTTCCCCCGACCCAGCCCGGTGAAAGGATCCAGGATGCCTGAATTCTTCCTTCTCTAAGCCCGCACTAGTCTGCGCTACAGAGCAGGAATGGTCCAGAGGGGAGAGAATCAAAGGTTGCAGTGGTGGAAAGTTAGGGGGGAAGCAAGGGCAAGACAGCAAGTGAGGCGGGGCAGGGGCTGACCCGGGGCAGGGGCTGACCCGTGTCAGGTTGCGGTATGCCTATTCCGAAACGATGTTTTAGACAGAAGGTTTATATGCTGCTGGAGTCAATCCAGACAGGAACTGGTACATGTTCTGGGGAGAAAAATGCCATGTGATAAATAGCTCTCAAGAAAGCAGCCTATTTCAAATTGAAAAGCAAAGCTTTAAGAGTCAATTCTTAGTCATTCTCAAGGGAAAAGACTGCTGTGTTTAGGAATATCTATAAACTGTTTAGCCTCTGAAATTCCAGGAGGATTGAGGCTGAATGTAAGTCTAGGGAGGGGCATTTTGTTTCAAACTGGGACAGTTCACACTTACTTTGCTATAGTAACCCAAAATAAACTATAACATTGTCAGACTTGAATACAGATGAAATGACTCAAAATTGGTAAAATTTCAGCTCTATAATATCTAATTGGTGGATATACATAAATATAAATATAAAATACTTCAATTAATAGGTCAGATTAAATCACTTCTGAAAACCAGCCTTCTTCTAAAATTCTGGTAACTTCTATTACATGCCTAAAACACTACTTGTAGTTAATATAGTAAGAATTCTGCATAGAAAGCTGGTCTAAAGAGTTTCACAGAATGGCTAATGTTTCAGTCAATCTTCGAAGTGCGTGCATTCAGGAAGAAAGATAAAGAAGTAGGCATGTTCCAAGGGTAGAGAATACTCAAAGTCAGAGGACAGAACTGCTTAAGGGTCCTGGAGTAAGATCTAGGGGGCCACGGGAGCTTCTTTTCTGGAGTCGTATGGGATAATGGTAGACAGTTAAGCAGGAGCCAGATAGTAGAGTACCTTCAGTGCCCACTCAAGCTTTTAGCCCAAAGACAAAGAAAAAAAAGAAAGAAAGAAAAACAAAGAAGAAAGACTGAAAGTAAGAAAAAGAGGAAATAAATAATAATGGATCGGCCAGACAGATCAGGATACAAATTTCAATCTTATCACTACTTGTTAGATTTACCCGAATACAAATGTCTTTATCTATAAAACAGGGTTCATGAAAAGAATGCTATTGCAATCTGCTATGATTTAGGTGTGATTTGAGTATGTTCCTCCAAATTTCATGGGTAGAAACTTTGTCCCCAGTGTAGTGGTTGAGGAACTTTTAAAGAAGTGGGGTTTAGTTGAAAGTAATTAGGCCAGAGGAGCACCACCCTCATGAATGGATTATTGCTGGTATAGAAGAATGGCCGGGTCCTAAAAAAGGGAGCTAGTTTCCAAGAGAGTGGGTGATCAGAACAGGAGTAAGAATAGTCTGTGGCTACCAGTGTCACCACATGGTCTCTTTTGTACCTGCTGCCACTATTGTAATGACATCCGTCATCACACCTGAGCAGGGGATGTCTCCATGATGTTTAATTGCCACAACTATAAGCTAAATAAACCTCCTTTGTTTGTAAAGTACTTAGCCTCCAGTATTTTTCTGTAGCCAAGCAAAACAGACTAGAACATTATCTCATAAGATTGTTGTATTTGATAAACTACTGAGTATAATACAGTACAATGTAAGTAGCAGTAAATGGTTGAAGTATCAGTAAATGTTGCCTGCAATCACTTCGTGGAGGCAGAGAGACAGACATGCAAACTCTCTAAACACACTACTTTTATAAATGCAAATATTCAAAGATCTATTGCTATAACCCAATTGAGGCTTCAGCTGTTATAAATATAATCTTCCTGTTCTGTGCCTTGAACTGCTTCAAGACCTCAAAAGAAGTTCTAAAAGAGGTGTAAATATTCTTGAGGTTTACTTACTGCATGATAACAGAAGAGTCAAAATCTGCAAAGTAGAGACATTTTCAAACCTTAAATAATAATCCAGTTATAAAACTAAACATTGAAGAACTACATTCAACTCCCCAAATGACCTCCAAATCAAATTACCTGTTTTTGAAACTGGGATAGGGCTTCTCGGAATTCTTTTCCATTCTCACCTGTTTCACTCAAAAGCTTTGCATTTTCTCTGAGAGTTTCATTTAGAATTTGCCTAGACTGAAAATTGAAAGGTACTGTTAAATTACATATACCATTAGGTTTTATTTCAATTTTTTAGGCTTTTCCAAAATTATCAATCATCTAGATACATACCTGAGATTTAAAAGTAGCTCCTACTATACCTGCAGCCACCTGCAGGATGAGGATCAGAAGCAGGCCTATGAAAAACTGAAAGAGGAAAAAGTTACCTTCAGTGGATTCAGTAACAGCTGAGAGCATTATGACCACAGGGCTGCTTCACAGCTGGAGTGTGAGCTGTGGTCTTCAGTTAGTCCACCCTTGTGTCAAGCTAACTGTCCCTCAGAACTTAAGGTTGATCAAGGATAGTACTTCAAATGGAATTTTATTGATTGGACTATTGCCATCTCTATAATAGTAAAAGAAGAAAAGTTTGAAATTTTAAATGAATTTTTTTGAACATTATTTCTTTGTTTTTTATCAGATGCAAATGTGCATAAACCAAGCCTTGACTTCAAAATATATTTTATCATAAATCATGTGGCATCTCATTTTACACATTAGATTCCTGAATCTATCTCAAATCTACTGAATCATCATTTTGGATGATGCAGCCCACTAAGTCAATTTTTTAAACAAGATTTTCAAGTAATTAAACACCCCAAACTGCAAATAAGACCCATTTTCTGAAAAAGGGACCTCTTGAACTCTATCTCGGCCTCCCCTCATAAATAAATATCTAAAAAAATAAACTTTTCAGGAAATGACATAATGTTTATTTTATTATAGAAACAAGATAAGATTGCCTTGGCAAATTCTTGTGCCAGGTATATGTCTGATAAACAGTTGATTTTTTTTCTAAAACTTACATAACTTTTTTATTATTTTCTGCTATGTATCACAAGCACAAGTTTCTGTGGGTTATCCAAACCCAATCTCTCCTTCTGGAAGCTTTCTAAGTGACATCTGATTGTCTCACTCTTTGGATGGCATGTAGTACACTGTATAATTAACCTGATCACAGCACATAGTAGGTTCATCTCCCATCATGCACTGGAACAGCCTTTGTTACTCCCCAGCTATATGCAAGGCCTTTCAGGTCCCCAAACGTTCCACAAATAGACTTGCTTCCAGGCCTTCTTCCTAGAGTCTTAGCACACCCTTTCCCAAGAAGATCCCTTATTTACTTCTGTCCCTGATTTGAAAGTGTCTGTTCTATCCTCCCTCTTCTCTTCTGGAGCCACTACCATGACAATCATTTGTTTATGCAACAATTCTTCCCAGTAGGTTCTAGTTGTCATTGTTGTAAGGTCTTAGGTATCATTTAATGTAGTACCTGATGCACAGAGGAACACAGTCATGTTGCACAAAGGAACGAGTGAGTGAGCGAATGAATGAGTGTTGAATGAAATGTATCTTCTTCTCCCAGAGTGTCCTCTAATCTAAGCCAAATTAAGATAAACTGAAAGCTTATGAGTTTCCGCAGTCAACCAAAGTACAAGTTCAAGCTTTTCAATCTAGACAAATCCCGTTGCTACGTAACGAGGGTAAAAGACAATCTTCAGAACCCTAGAGGTAGAATGCTGGGACTTGTCTAGAGGACCCACCAGGAGAAGCATGCAGCGGCTTTCTTTCACAGCGCCACAACATCCTAGGAACCCAAGAACCATGATGATGGAAGCCACAGCAATCAAGATATTCACAGCAAGCAAAGGGTTAGAGGCAGCTGGCCCAGAGTTGAGAACCTGGAAATAAAGAAGAAATTAATGATAGAATCTTCTTTCTTTGGTGTGTATTTTTCTTTTTCAACAAATACCCACTGAATATTTACTACAAATAAGGTTCTGTTCTGGAACCTTTGAAAATTTGTGTGATGTAAGTAAGCAAAATCCTTGTCCTCGTGGAGCTGACATTTTTGAGGCCACTTTCCTGAACAATGTTGCAAGTTTATGTTATTGTAGGAATTGGAAGAAAGAAATGTAATGATTTTTTTTAAAAAAGCTATAAGGTTTAGAAAGATGTGTACTGTTCTCTTAATGTGGTTTTTGGTTCACACAGTTTGCAGTTTATACATAAAGTAGCATATAAAAGCATGTTTGTTGTAATTTAATTATTCTAATTTTTAAAAGCTCAAGTTCTTCAAAGCACCAATAGACACAATATGACTAAATCTCAGAATTATTATGTTGAGCTGATGAAGTCATGTATAAAAGAGTAACTATTATATGATGTCAGGTATGTGGAGTTCAAGAACAGGCGAAACTATAGTGATAAAAATCAAAGAAGTGTTTGCCTTTGAGCAATGTAGGAAGGAAGGCAGGAATTGACTAAAAGGCCAGAAAGGAAGTTTTATGGGTTGATAAAAATGCTTTGCATTTTGATAAAAAAAAAGTTCACTTCCTGAAATACCATGTCAGTCTTATCTGCTCATTCCCAGAAAGAACAGTCTTTCCAAAAAATACTTCTTCTGATTTTTTGGGATAAGTAATAGGATATTGAGAGAAACTGCATCAGGTCTTTTTGGCAGGGGGTCTACTTGACTCAGTCCACATCCCAGCAACACTAGAATACTCTTCTTTATTCTCGTTTCTTCCAGGTGCGTGCAGCAGCTTGTGGCTTTTTTCTCTTTGTAGACTATGGGTAACCCACCTGTCTCCTGTAACCTCTATTTACAGCGGGGGCACCGGTGTCTCCACCCACTGAAGATTGTCTTCCACAATTTTCCATACAGCCTCAGAGGGCCACCAACTTTAACAGGATATATATAAATAATTACTGCCTTTGCTATGAATAGCAACCTTTTTCTGTCTTAAAGACTTTTTAAAATCCACCTACAGCCTAGAGAAAAAAGTCTTTTCAACAATCAATAAAAAAGAGAACATGTTTAAAATATACAAGACTTAAAACAAAGATCTTTATTCTACTTAGGTCCTAGTAAATAATTACCTTTGTAACCCTAGGATAGCCAGCTAACCTGTTGGGCCAGTTTTTCATTTACAAAACAGAAATGAGTCATCTCTGTGGTTTCTAAAGCCTCTTTTTTCTCTAGAAACCTGCTAAAAAATAGTGTTTTCATTTACGTATTTTTGAAAGTTTGGTATGTCCTAAAGATTTTTGTTCAGAGAATCTTTTTATTTTCTTGTTAAGATTAGAGCTAAAAACATCGATGCTGTTAATAAATGGGCATGGAGTCAAAATAAATGAGATGAAAAGGAAAAAGAAAAGGTAAGAAAGGAAAAGAAAAGAGAAAAGAAAAGAGAAGAGGAAAAAAAGCTTAGGAAAATCTGTCAGCTTATGACTAAGTATTCCTTTACTGGAACACTGTGGCCAGTATAGGCAAACACTATGACATCTTCAAGGGTAGAAGACACTCTGGCTGGGTTATCAGAACTTACAATAGTTAGCCCAGACACAGAAATAATAGACAAGTGTCTGTACAGGAAACCTGAGTGGTGCAGATGGCTTCTGGGAAGCAGGTAGGGAGGTACTTCCGAAGACTAACAGGGACAGAAGGCATTATGTTGCCTGTTTGGCAGTCCCTATTCCAAGTCCAGCCCAGTAAGTGGCTAATCTTCCAGATGAACGAGATAGAATTCTGAGTTCAGTTATTGACTCCAGCAAAGGCACAACAAGGTTTCAAAGGCTGCTTTGATGAGCACTCTGTCTGTGTAAGTCCTGAGACAAGGGAAGAATGTCTAAGGCAAAGGAACTGCTCAGATTCGAGAATCTTTGGATTAGATAATTCTAGAGGCAAGAATGGCCTGTGGTAAACTTTGCCTCCTAGTGCTGACTTAATCCTTAAGGAGGAAAAGTTGCTCCTCTGAGTCATGTCGGCAGTAGTAGCAGAAGAAATGTCACCTCCCTGACACTCTGCGTCCATGCTCACATTTTCCATCTGTGTTTTCCAGTGATAACGTCAAGTCCTTCTCTCATTCTCGATTCCTTGTCCCCAATTTCATGTAAGTCTAAATCAAGTACAAATGAAGCTGCGCTATGCAGTTCTTTTAGATCTTGGCTGTTGCTTGAGGGAAGAGGCAGACAGCACAGAGTCAAAATGGATCTAAAATTGCTATCTTGCTTCATTAGATCTCCTCATCCTCAGACGTGAAGTCACTATCCCTTCCCCTCTCCACCCACATTTGGGACATTATGGGATAGAGTAGAATAGCATACTTAGAGCCCAAAGGCTGGAGCCAGAATTTCTTGCAGCCCTGTGAAAATACTGATAACTGTGTCCTTGGGCATGGAACAGTATATGGTAGGGGAAATGAGTCTCATTAGGTTTACTTATATGGCAAGAATCTGGGACATCCCGTTGACACGGCAGTCACCCTTGCATGCCCAGACCTTGTTAGAAGTGGTTACCCTGAAGGTCAGTGTGATGGGCATTTAACAACTAGTTTAGTACTTTGCTGCCTTTAAAACAGAGACTCACATCCTCTTTCCCAAAGAGAATATCTCTGCCTCCTCTTTAAGATTCGGAGCAAAACCCCTAAGGATCAGCTAACCCGGGGTCGATATCTGACACTGTAAAAATTGTGCCTTAAGATAGAATTATAGGCTCATGTATCATCACAAACAATTACACATAAAAGTTATTTTAAAAGCCACAGAAATGTTTTTTGTCATTTCTTTCATTGTTATAAGAGAAAACAACTACTTTGGGAGCAAAGTAGTAAGTTGCATTGGTCTGTATATTTACCTCATTAGCATTTTTGCTTACTCGTATCCATATTGCTATTGCCAAGATCACGGTACCACATATCTGCGGAAGACAAAAACGTCACAGTTACTGTTAAGGTACAGTGAAACACGAATGCCACACACCCCATTTATCTTGTTGTAACAGTTTATCATTACACAGTTCCAGCCTGACACACATAAGTGAGACACGTCCACATACAGATAATCGCTGCAGTGTCCCAGCATAGTACATAAACTAGTAAGAATAACTAAAATGCTTCTCACCCACAGTCCAGTCGCAGGTCTGTAGACAAGAATTTATTTCCACTAGACAGGGAAAGATGATTTCCCATGGTTTAGTTCTATTCATGCTTTTGTTTGTTGTTTTGCTTGGTTGTAGCACAGGAAAGATAAGTCACAATGGCTTAAAGACAAACTACGTTTGGTATGCCCTGGGGGTTTTCTCTGAGAAGCTGCCTTGGATCAAGAGCAACAGATAACTGACTAATCACAAAATAGTCTTTCAAGATTCAATAGGGAGATTGAAGTTGGTATAGACAGGAAACAGTAGGGCTTTTGACAAAATGTGCAACTAGGTAACATAGGATCTATAAACCATACTTTCTGAACCCAAATAAACTCTTTTAAAAATAAGCTCTTTTAGATGGTTACACAGAGAGAAGAAACAAGGGAGAACAGTTCTTAAACTCTTAAATTCCTTTAATGACTTTACCAGATTATTTAATTTGGACCAAGGCCAACACGTAAAATGTGAAACACATTTAACTTTAGTGTAAGGAAAACCTTGTCTTTCAGGGTTAAAAAAAAAAAGATATATATTGTGGCCTCAAAAATAAAAAAATAAAGATTTATTATTAGATAGATGTGTTTAGAGCAACCCTGGTAATATACCAGACACAACAGGCAATTGGAGGACTTTCTAGATGTTCCTATGCTTTCTAAACTCTGAGGTAGAAATGTCTGCCCTCCAAACCCCAGCGACCTTCAGTCCTCACTGCTTTCATGCAAGGTTGAGCTGTATGCCTGGAACCCTTGTGTGCCTAAGCAGCACTTTCAATTGTTTCTTCTTAGGCTTGAAAAGGAAATAAGCAAGCGCTTTGTAAGAAACAGGGAGAGCAAATCCTAGCCCAATAAACACAGAGTCTGAGCTCCATAAGTGACCTAAAAATCATTTGTATACACCCTCTTCATTTTGGACCAAAAAAAAAAATTGAAAGTTGAAATTGCAAGATATTATAGTTGTATTACAAAAACTCAGAACAACTCCCAACCAATCCATCCCCATTCAATGCTCAACTTCTCCAAAATGATGACAATTATTCGAATGTGATTAAAAACCAAGGATCTAATCCCTCCACATCTTTCTCTAGCGCAAACCAGGCAGCTCTACAGCTTCGAAATTCTGATTTCTCCTCTCCGTCTCCTTCCACTGAATCCTAATTCCACTTGCAAATGGAGATAAGTGTTCATTTTTGAGGTTCTTTGTTAATAAATTTGAGAGTGAACATTGAAATTAAATGAGGTAGAAATGTTCTGAAATTTTCAGTAATTTTATACCAAATGAATTTTTTCATTGCTAGTGCTCTATGACTTGCCTACTGATACTTTCTTTTTCATCTTCTACTTACAATGATTGTAGACCTACAGTGATTGTTTTAAAAGTCACCAGGTTTTAACTCTAACTGAAAATAATATTAACTATACTAGAAGATACTTTAATTACCACTCTTATGTGGTATTTATTCAACTAAAAAAGGAAAAGTTTAAGAACTCCTAGAGAATATTACATTTTTTAAAATTTCAACTTTTTGCATGCATATTGTTATTTACTTCTTGATTTCAAAGTATTTAGAAATTGGATGAAATGTGAATCTTACGAAGTCAACTATGTCTATCCCTCAAATGACAACTTTTAATCTTCTCGGGCACTGAACGCTATCCATAACACTAATACTAAAGAGTATTTAGGTTTTTCCAGAATTCAAGAATATTTGTCCAACTTTAATTTTCTCAATTAGACAAAATTCTATTAGGTATTCAAATTGGCTAAATTTTTTCTCCCTGTTTCTATTTTTAAAAGATTTTTATCTTAAAAATATGAAAATGTGTTTATAATATATTATTCTCATCTTAATGGAGAAATTCACATATAAAGTCTTAATATCCTAAAATATGTGTAATAACTGATATTAAAAGTAATTTCTTTTTCTTCAAGAGTGTTCATTCCACAACAATGAGTAACATTAACCTATTTCATCTCCAGTGTTTGATATTTAACGCTACAATGGTCTTTTGAGTCCTTCCCTGGTCTGACTTTAAGGGTTTGTTTCCCAGTCTGGTCAAATTGCCTTGAACAACTAAGAGTATACGCTGTAAATAAAATTTTCATCTCTGGCCTACTTCCTGTGGTAACATTCTGAAATTAAAGGAGTTTAGCTGTTGGGCCCCCAGGCCTACCGTCAGTGGACAGTGCAAAACTGACTCAGCCTACCTTTCCCTGATTCTGGTTTTTCTTTAAGAGAATCCTAGCGGTTTTCATTCAACTCTCAGAGGATACCATTCTTTTTATTTAATTAGGATGAAATTAGTCTAGACCAACATAATGAAAAATTAGGCAATTTTACTACTTTCTTGCGGATTTGGACGATTCATGTCTCCCCAATTCTTAAGTTGAAGTTCTAAGTTTCAGTATGACTGTATTTGGAAACAGCTTTCAGGAGACAATCAAGGCTAAATAAAGTTGTAAGCATAAGGCCCTAATAAAATTTTATTGTGGCCTCATAAGGTCTCTCTCTCTCTCTCTCTCTCTCCCCTCAACTAACAAACTTGAGGCAGGGCCAGGTAAGAACAATGAGAAGACAATCAGGACTGACCATGGACCTCACCAGAAATCCAGTTGGCCAACACCTTGATCTTAGATTTCACAGCCTTTAGCAAAGCTAGTTCTAACTATAATAAAATTATTTTCTACCATTTAAATTACTAAGTCTATGGAATTCTGCTGCATAAGCCTCACAAGACTAAGGGCAGAGGCTAAAAAACATAAGTTGCCAGCAAGAACATAGAAACGTATCACCCAGGACAAAAATAAATGGAAGAGTGCTCATTTGTCTTCCTGTCTGATAATGCATCCTCCAATCATCCCTACCCTCTTCCTCCAAAGTCTGTCATTTTATATCGATGTTTATCAAAGAACACTGAAAAATGGAAGAAACCGTACACTCCTTCTGCTTTGAGCTCTCTGAGGGACCTACGAGAAATGGGTGTGGATACCTGAGCCCTTAAAAAATAGTACTATTTAACCAGTTTGTATGTCAGTCATTGGTCATAGGTTTTCATAAGTACCTTTGTTAGTCTTCTATAATTAATTTTTTCAAGTAAAATTACGCTCATTTAATAAAAGCAGAGACTGTGACACACAAAAGCCAATAGATCACAAAGCTGTCAGGATCTGCTCAGAATATGACTCTATACCAATGTGAATCATATTTTTCATTCTTTCAACTTCTAATAATTCATATTTTTATAATTCTTGTCATCTTATATCTTCCTCTGTTTCACAACCCAACACTGGAAATTATTCATCACTAAGAGAAATAATTTTAAACTTCTGTCTCATATGGACTCCTATAGAATGTTGATTGAGATATCTTTTTCTTAAGTGCCTATTTAATATTACTCTGAGATCCTTATGTGTATTGCCTCATTTAATCGTCACAACATCCCCCATAGTATTGCTCCACATAATTTTATATATGAATAATAAAGCACAGAAAAGGTAACAAATTTTCCCCAAGGAAGAACAGCTCCTGATGAAGGAGAGGATATTCAGCCTGAATTCTCAAACACAGGACTCTAATATCTTTTGTCATTGTCATAGAGCAACCAATATTAGCTGTACAATGACAAGCAAGTATTCTATCTACCAAATTCATACATTTCAGTCATTGCTGTTTATCTTGTAGTATTTCACTAACAGAAAGAATGAATATATTTATGTTGCAATTTTTACAGTTCTCCTAAGAGCTAAGCCCTCCTCACCTCAAATATTTAGCTTACTCTCAGCAAATCCCATCTAAAGGCCCAGGCACCGCATCACATAAATACAATCATGAACATGGAAACACTGGTTCCAGGACTTTCGCTCTTATCAAATGTCTCATGAATTGACTTCCTTCTATTGCTAGCACCACTGGCTTTATAGCATGGTTCCTCCTCATCCTGCCTCATTAGGGATTGGTAATTTCATCTCACTCTGCTTTTCCCCCTTAAAAGCTGGACTCTCTATCTCTTGGTCTTTGGTCATTATTACATATGGCCTCTGTTTATCCAGACCCATTAGAAACTCAGTGTCTATAATACTGACAAAGTCCAATCTATTTAAAAAGAATATAAGAAAACTTAAGCATTTTATCTATTTTTTAAGATAAGAGACTCAAAGAAATAGGCTTTAAAGTTGTAATTTATCTTTTTTTGAGACAGTGTCTCATTGTGTAGTCTAGGCTGGTCTTGAACTCACCATGTAGTTTAAGCTAGCAAGCCTAGAATTCACAGTAATCCTCCTAGCTCAGCTTCCTGTGTATTAGAATCATAGACATGTGCCACCAGGCTCAGTTATTATGTGGTGCTGGGGAATAGAACCCAGAGCCTTGCACTTCCTAGGCAAAGTACTGTAATCACTGAACTACATACACCCCTATACATTATCTATCCTCTCTAGCAAATTTGCAAGAATTAGTGATAGGGTTAATTTTTAGGTTTACATGTCTTTCTTCAATTAGTAATTCTAATAAATGAAAATCACTGCATATTTATGTGGCATATCTTTCCCAAAAGAAACCAGTGTGCTTAGATCATTATCATGGAGATATTTCAAAATCTGGTCCTATTCTGCAAGTGATACCAGAAGGAATTCATCTACCAAAAATCACATCACTAAGACCCATTAAATTTTTTGCCTAAGTAAATACTGAGAAAGTAACAATTGCTAATTTCCTGTGAAGAACCTTAAAATTCTAAGTCCGAGTTCTGAGTTAAGATAGATGGAAGTTTAGGAATAGGAAGCCTCCCCAACTTCTGAGACTCCTATCTTATAGGTTTGATTTAAAATATCGATGCCATCTTTTAGTTATGAAGTTATCACTGGCCTTTACAAGTATCATTCCCATTCAAAAGCCCCATTTCA
Organism: Ctenodactylus gundi; assembly: GCA_004027205.1. Classification (NCBI taxonomy): domain Eukaryota; kingdom Metazoa; phylum Chordata; class Mammalia; order Rodentia; family Ctenodactylidae; genus Ctenodactylus; species Ctenodactylus gundi. The sequence continues at coordinate 85,957 of PVKB01003883.1, read as the reverse complement.
AAATCTTTTATCTAGAGATTGTAGATCCCATAACACATACTGAGAGGACGGAACCCCTAAAGGAAGTTAGAATAATTTAATTAAAACCTGCAGCAACAGAAAATATCTTGCATTATCAGAGAAACAAATAATGGTAACCATAAAATATCAGAGATCCCAGGAAAAAAATGATAAATCTAGGTAGAGCACAGCTGACCTTGAGCCTTAATTTTAAATACAATTAATTCCAAATCTCTAACCTACCCCTTTCCTACACTGTATTTAGGTTTCCCTTTCCCATCTGTATCATTTTGGTTTAAGATTTAAGATTTATTACAAATACTTAATTAGCTATTTAATGAAAAGCTTGTCCATAATAGATACCAGTATCTCACAAAAGTGACATATCAAGTGTGTTAGTTACTTAACCATTGCAGCGATAAAATACTCAACCCAATTTAAGGGAGGAAAGATTTATTTAGCTCACAGCTTCAGAAGGTCTCACACAGTCCATTCATGGACAGCTGACAATGGTGGAAGCACATGGAGGCTGGAGAGCTGCTCACCCCATTTCAGACAGAAGCCACGTCAAGCCAAAGCCAAATAAGTTTAAAAACTCAGCAGTTCTCTATGGCTTTTGCATCAGAAACTCTAACAGTATTTCTTCTTCTTTACCTTACTTAGTTTAAACTCCCAATTGGGCCCCCTGACACTCCAGCTGTGTGCCCCTTTCCACTTCTGGGCCCACAGGTCAAAAACAAACACCTGAAAGTTGTGCCCCGAGCAATCCTCAGTCTCAGCAAGTTGACACAATCTTTCCAGGTCAAGCCCCAAACACCTGGCCCTTCCACTCAGGCCCTACACATAGTTCCACAGTTATCCCACTACATCCGAATACGTGAGGCATCTGCAGTACACTCCAGATCCAAACCATAGCATCAAACATGCCCTGGAGAAAAGCACCTCTAATGTATTCACAATGATCATCAGCATTACACCAAGATATATTTTAACTGTTTTATAATTTGGAGATGGTTACTGGTTGTTAAGTACTTTGTAATATCTTACTAAAACGGGAGTTGTGCATTGTTTAAATAGACTGTCTACATTCTGTATCATAAAAAAAGAAAACAGTGCCTGAGGTTCCTCAAAAACAAAAATCAAGATTTTAAGATAAATAACTCATTCTTAGTCTAGGTAGAAAATGAATAAATGAGTCTGGAACATGCTGTCATAACAACTACTGAGTAAGTTATTGGAGTTATTCAGGTATGGTAAATATACTACAATAAAAACTTTAAATGTTAATTGTCTTCACTCTCCTATCAAAAGACATAGATTGGCAGATTGGATCAAAAAAGCAAAAAACAACAATTTGTTGCCTGCAAGAGATGCATTTTGCCCATAAAGAAACTCATAGACTGAAAGTAAAGAGATAGAAATGAGTATTTTACATAACTGGAGCCAGAAAACAAGCAGGAGTACACTATTCTCAGACACAGCAGATTTCCAACCAAAAGAAATAATAGACAAAGATGAAAATCATATACTGGTGAAGGAAACATTCCAACAAGCAGAAGCTACAATGGTCATGTGCACTCAAAATCGAGTCACTCAATTTTGTAAAACAAAAACTGCCAGACATAAATGAACAAACAGACCCCAATTCAATTATCATAGGGGACATCAACATTTCACTGTGATAACAAATAGTTTTGAGTTCTTCCCTGGTTCCTTTATGACCCATTGTTTGTTCGGTAATGTATTATTTTATCTTTATGCATTTGTATAGTTCCTGTAGTTTCTTTTCATATTGATTTCTAGTTTCATTCTACTATAATCTGAAAGTATACAAGCAATGATTTCAATTTCTTTGTATTATTTATTCAAGCATGCCTTACAGCCTAGAATATGGTCTATTTGAGAAAAGTCTCCTTGCTGCCTAGAAAATGGTATATTCTGCTGATGTCAGATGAATCACTTTATATATCAATTAAGTTCCAACTGTTCCATAGTGTAGTTTACTTTTAATGTTTCATTGTTGATTTTTGTCGGAGTAAGCCAAACATCTAGATATTAAAATGGAAACACTGAACCACCTGGAGGACAATATAGGTAAAACTCTAGAAAACATAGGCATAGACAAAAATTTTCTCAATAGAATACCTGTTGCACAAGAAACAACACCAAGATTTAACAACTGGGATTATACAAATTATAAAGTTTCTGCACAGCATAGGAAACAATCAACAAAATGAAGGGAGAACTGACAAAATAGGGAAAAAAAATTGCCACCTTCTCCTTGGGTAGAAGGCTCATCGCTAGAATACACAAAGAATTGAAAAAAAAAAGTAAACTTCCCAAAATAAAAAGCTCAGTTTAAAAAAAGAGCAATTGTAACGAATAGATAGTTCTCAAAAGAGGAAGTATAAGTGGCAGTCAATACATTATTTTAAATTTCTACTATTTTTACTCATTAGAGAATTTTAAAAAATCACAGAGGTTTCATCTTACCCCAGTGAGAATGGCTATTATCAAAAATTCAAAAACAATAGATGTTGATGAGGATTATGGAAAGGAACTCTTTTGCATTGCTAATAATAATGGTACAACCATTATGGAAATCTTACGGAGATTCCTCAAAAAATGAAAATAGGTATTCCATTTGATCTAGCTATACCTCTTCTAAGTATTTTCAAAAAAGAATTAAAAGCAATATATAACAAATATATGCATACCCCTGTTTTTAGCAGCACAGCTCACAAGAGCTAAATCATGATAGAAATCAAAATATCCATCAACAGATCAATGGATAAAGAAAATATGGTACAGATGCACAATGGAGTACTACTTCACCATAGGAAAGATAAACTTGAGTCATTTGTAAGAAAATGGATGCACCTTGAGACCGTTACGCTTAGTGAGGTGAGTCAATGCAGGTTAAATATTCATCATTTCTCTAATATGAGAAACTGAAATTACACTTAAGTAACAGAGTCAGACAAGTGAGATGTCAGAAAACAGGGACATAGACTTAGGGAAAGGAGCAGGGGACATGGAGCACAGGGGCTATGTGTTTGCACAAATTCCTCAAGTTTAATGTAATTATTGTATATCACAAATATACCCTAGTAAAAACAATAACTCATGGGAGAAATGATGCATGCTCATAGCACATCTGAGATCTTTTTACTTCTCCTCATTTTCAGTCCAAAATAGGAAATGGTTCCTTTTTCATTTACGCACCTTCATTTCCACTGACTTCCTTTGAAGACCTAAAACATACCATATATGCTAAAAATAATAATGCCTACTATTTTTAACTTTAGTCTGCTCTTCTCATACTTTGTTTTTCAATTTTTCAATGTCAGATGCTACTTTTCATTTATTTGCTACTTCTGTGTCAAAGGACTTTCTAGAGAAACATAATGCAAACCTTGCTGATATAAGGTGGGTGGATGACACATCAAAATACTGACTTTGAAACGCCAACAAACCCCACTGGCCTCCTTTCTTTTTATGTTTAAATAATTTTGTTTCCCCTGGAAATTTTTCATAATTCGGTATCATTATTATTATTATTTGGAACTCTAAAAGTGATCATTTCCTGCTTGTTAGCTTGTTTTTTGTTTCTTTGTCTTTTCATCCCATGATCCACTGGTTGCCTATTTCAAACCCAGAACTAAAAGTAGAGCATCTCCCGCCAGGATAAATCAAACTGTTTTCCCACAGAGTTCTTGAACAGAGGACTCTTGAAATATATGCAAATAAAAATAATTGTCCTTAAATATAGGGATATTTTTTCCTCTGTGCTTTTGTAATGATATCAAAAGATTTTTGAAATATTCACTCCCATAGATACTAATGTACACATTTTTTGGTCCTTACCTTATTTTCAAGTACTGAAATAACCAAAGAAAGAAATAGCCAACAAGTAAATGAAAACTAGATTTTGTTTCTCAGCCTATTTCTTCAGCTTAGTCTGTCCTCACTTAATGATATTTATATCAAAACCCTCTCCCTTGCATAAAACTGATAATTAAAATATACTTACCCAGAACAAGAAGTTGAAGATAAACATAGAGTATTTTATACAGCCACTCACACCTGCCATTTCGGAAAGGAGCAGGCGCTCAGACCCTTGAATTCAGATCTTCCTCACAGGACTCCTGTGATATGCTCTGGACTAATTTGCCAGCAGAGATTCCTGTGCCCACAGCTACAGAGTAGAAATAGCAAAGAAATAGATTGGGGGGAAAAAGCTATAAAAGTGGATAAAAAATTAACTCACACATATAAATATCACAACTCCTATCTCCAGGCAAGTATGTCCTTTTGCTTGTCATCACTCCTGGGGCTCAGGGCCAGCATATCTATGATCCTTTCTCAAAATCCGCCTCCTCTAAAGTAAACAGATATCAAGTTAAGGGAGTGGCGCTGAATCAGAGTGGAGAGTGGCACCGTGAGGTAGCCAGTGAGTGTACTTCAGAAACCACAGGCTGCCTCCTTGGCCGGAGTTTAATCGTGTTGCTTTGCTCTCGGGTAAAGGCATACTGTCTCAACTCATCTGTGCATTGCATTTTGTCAAGAATACAAAATTTCTTTCAATGTAATAAATAACATTTAGAAATCTGAAAAATCTCCATGTACAGACAGAGTAACTTTTTTAATTATAACCCAAGAATAGTGAAGTGACTACTGCATGCACCTGCCTTCCAAGATTTCTACACTTTTTTTTTTTTTTCTCAGAACAATTCCACAGAGCTGCCTTAAATGCGCCACTGTAGAGGGAAAATGAAAGGGAGAGGCAGGTGTGCCGCTCTGGCTAAGACCATTCTGATTTTATCTTTATTTCTTTATGATGTGAAAAAAATTCTCAAGAGTCACTCACTGACTGCCCCATTGTGTTCCTCTTGTAATGTGTAGCCATTTTTGATAACGTGGTTTGTTTTTAAGGTGGCCGCTGTTTCCCTGCTGATAAATTATGTATAGCCACAGCTCCATTCTACCAAGTCAGTTTCTGGATGTCAGGTCCTTTTGAACAGAATGAAGAAGAAAGAAAGAAAGAAAGAAAGAAAGAAAGAGAGAAAGAAAGAAAGAAAGAAGAGAAAGAGACAGAGTCAAAACAAGAAGATTGTCATGGATTGATGATAACAAATTATAGAATTTATTTAAGGTAAAATAGAAGGCAGTTATATTCAGATAAAGGGAAAATTCTCTGGCCTAATCAGATATGTGTGGACTTCTGTTCGTAAACAAGCTGAACTATGCTGGTTTCCATTTTGAGCCTCTCAAATGAAGTTCCTCCCTAAATAAAAGGACCTGTAGCTCAAAATGTTGTTTAGAAAATGACTCTTAAAATCCTTATTAAATTCTGTCCAATAAGCTGGAATTAACTCCTTCGAAATAATATTTTTCTAATCTTCATTGACATTAACTGTACTCCCTAACTATATACAATGTATGTTAGTGTATGATCAGCGGTATTATTTAGTGTTAAAGGCCATATTTGGAATCAGTTCCAAAAATAACGACATAATATTTAAATCATCACTAACATTGTTAGTGTTTAGTGTTTTTTCTTAGAAAATGGAAATATTTTAATTAATTTCTACTGAGATGTTGATGTAAAAAGAATAATCCACGGCTGAAAAAGAATTTTAATTTACAGTTCCAAAAATGTTTATTTATCACTCAGATGTAAAATCAATAGAAATGTTGTCTGCTTAATAAGTGCATACAAGTACTTTCGAAAGCTCAGTTTAAAATAGATTTTTCTAGTAAGTACCAAATCTCCTTAAAAAGAATAGAGTCTCCTGTTATATCCTTCTTAAAAATTCTTAATCTGTAGGCATGTATCCTCAAGAAAATGACTGTAAAATAATAAAACTTTGAGTCTAATTCAAAACCAATATAACACAGTTCATTCCTCTAGTGTGTGTCCCAGTAAGTGTTAAAATTTTAAATTTTCCATGCTAAATACTGTGGTGTCATTTTTATATTTCTCTTTTCTTCCTGCCTCATATGTAGTAAGTTCCTAAGAACTGTCAAGTGCCTGAATTTCCTTTGTATCTGTTTCCTCCACCTGATCTCTTGGCACTGCCATTACACAACACTTCTTCATCTCTTGAGTGACTCACAAGCCCATTCATTAGAAGTACAGTTTTAATGCCAATATCCCCCACCTGGCTTAGCACTCCAAAATCTATTGTAAACACTTCTTGATCATGTCACTTCCCTGATTAGAAATCAACCTGAGGTTGGTTTCCCATTACCCACTGTACAGATAGCTGTCACAATCCTTAAGATGGCACTCAAAGTAGATGGTACAGAACTCTCTCACTCCTAGAAGACCTAGCTCTTTGGTCTAGAGCATACCTTTTGCCATGCCTCTTTTATTCATTGCCACCACTCTAGACAGACTTACTTGCTTACTTAATTTTCATGCCCAGTATTATCTGAAAATAAAAATAACCATCTTACATTTATTTTTTGTGTGTATTTGTCTCTCCAAGTTTCATCTTTTGCACTCAAAAGGCATCCAGGCCTACTCCTCTCTGTACCCATAGCATCTGGCTTTGGAGAGAAAAGGGCATGTGACTTCATGCAGCCTTCCAGAAAATTCTACCAGTGGTTCTTTCACAGGGCTATTTAGAGAAGTGTCAGCATACTATCTCTCCCTTCTAAAGTAATAAATCATTAGATGGGAAATAGTTTCTTTACCTGGGGCCTTTTCAGAGCCGTTAACTTTCTTATATTCAAGAAGATGATATGTAACAATTTCCACCCAGAAAATGTGACTTTAAAACATAGCTCCAAAAACACAACTAGAACAGTATTGTAGAAAACACACACATATATTTACAGGAACAATAATAAACAAATTCCCACATTTTATATATGAAAGAGTACAGTCAGGGAGATTAAGTAGCTCAAGGTCACAAACTGGGTAGTGGCAGAACCCTTTCCACAAATGAGGCTACCTGATTATCAGAGCAGTACTCTGTTTTTTGGCATCAACTGTCTCTTGTTATGAGATACAAGTCATTTTTTCTTGAGTTTTTGTCACATAACAGATAATTTAATAATGACTAGGGTGGGATGGATTGGGGCCTGAAATGTCACTAATAAATCTTACACCTTCTGAAAGACAACATCTTGAAGGGGAGACAAGGGAAAGTGGTATATCATAGCATTTTATAACTGTGAAGTGGACAGAAGGAAAGTCTCAATAGACCTAAAGAGTTTTTCCGTAATATCGCCAACCTGCCAATCATTATTTCCCTGTGGAGGCCCTTGGTGAAGCCAGAGAGGAATTCAAATCTAATTAATCATGAACATTCTCCATGGAGTACTTCCCACAGAACCAGATTTTGAGAACGTCATGGAATCCTGGCAGGCAAACTCTTTGGGCTGAGAGAAAGGAAAGGGCACGAGGAGGAGCACAAGATATGCTACAGAAAAGACAACATTTTCTCCTAGGTCATCAGGCAAGCCAGGCAAACCAGACTCACATTTGGAATTTGGTCTGGCTTGAAGGTGTCCCTCCAAATTCATGTGTAGGAATCTCAACCCCCAACGCAACAGTATGGAGGGTAGGACCTGGAAAAGGTGATGAAGTCATAAAGACTTCACCAAGTTTACCGTGATCGTGGGTTCATTATTATAGGGTAAACTTATTGTAGAAACCAGTTCAGTTCTCTATTAGTTATGTTAGTTATGTGGTTGTGTTCTTGCACCCTCTGTTATGTACACACACACACACACACACACACACACACACACACACAAACGCGCGTGCACACGCACATTGTTGTACTCTTCCACATACTTGTCCCGGATGATGTACCAAAAAAACCCCTCATCAGCTCAGGCTCTTGACCCTGAATTTCCTTGCCTTCAAAACTGTAAGAAACAAACTTCTTTATAAGCTACTCATTCTCAAGTAATCTGTTAAAGCAGCTCAAAGTAGACTATACTAAGACCTGATCCAGAAACCAGGCATAGAAAGATGGCTCATATTTTGATCATGGTGTTACCTCCCTTTCTATAAAACATTCTCAAGAACTCATTCAACAAACTGTAATCCAAGAGACTGTACTAGGTGCTGGAGATGTAGCAGTTTACAAACAAGATAGAAATCCCTATCTTCATAAAGTTTGTAGTAGAAGGACAACTTCCTCTCAATATTTTCATCCTCAAAATCTAGTGTCTCAAAAGTATTTGTCAATGGAGTAGGTAGTAAAAAATAATTCATGTGTTCTACAGAAAAAAATCCTTTACCTGTCTTATAAACACACACGTCAACCTATATGTTTTTAGTGATGTTGTGAGTAATCAACCCCTTTTCTCAAAGGCTTTAAGAGCAGTAAGACTGTGAAGTTGGAATTTCTCTTCCTTACAACCATAAAGACGGGTGTATAAAGGTGTCAGGCCATGCATCCTATACAAGTACAACAAAGAGAAAAGGTGATGATCATCTTTAGCGTTTGTCATTTGGATAAACCCTTTCCTGAATTTTGGAAAGTTGAAGTAGCTGGTCTCTTTCACAACAGTAGCACCTTGGCTCCTCTGGCCCCTAATCCAATTCCACCCTTCTGAAGATCAGCACTCTTGCTATTGTGTGAACTCACTGTTCTGTGCTTCCTACCCATGTGCTTGAACAGCCTGGCTCATAAAAAGCTCTTCTGTATTCCCATGAGAGTGGAAGGCATCTGTATGAGAGTGCACGCTCTCCTTCATTACTAGACATTCTAAAAATCTGTCTTTGTATTAACTCCAGCTCAGAAATAAAGTATAGCTTAGAACTGTGTGTATCCAAGATCTAAAATTTTTCCTTCTCCATAGATATTTTTCATTCTAAAATATTCATGATTTGGAATAGGCATACATAAAGTTATTAGCCATACATATAGGCCACATAAGGAAAAATATGAAACCATTTATAAGAAAAATCAGTTTGGAACACCAAAATCTGTTCTTAAATATTTGTAAGTAAAGAAAGGAGGCAATATTATACAGAGATTTAAAAAATGCACGTTAGGCCACGGTGGCCATAGATGACTATGAATTCTTATTAGACTTCACTGTAGTTTTTTTAAATCATGCTCTTATACTTACAGAAGTTACGGTAAGTAGAGAAAAAAGTCAGCTGCTGGATATGACCCAGGTTCAAGTTGTAGGCTTGACAGTCCCCAAAGCTCAGTTGGCCAACTCTTCCTAGGGTGATCTGTCCTAAGGAAGTTTTCGTCTTAAATATTCTCCCAGGACCGAACATATCAATTTCTTAGTATACCACAAGAAATTCACTCAACAATCTATGCAGTGAAAGACAGAAGCTATTCACAGAAGCCTTTCCTGATGAAAGAAAGAAAGAAAGAAAGAAAGAAAGAAAGAAAGAAAGAAAAAATGTCATAGAAGTCAGGGCATATACAGATGGTACCCAGAGAATAAATACAGCAATTGAGTCAGTAAATGTATTGTCCAGATTTGACAGGGTGATGAGTCTAGAACCAACCCAGGGATCTAACAGCCACACCCTCCAGACAAAGCTGTTTGTGGTCTTAGCATTTTTTTCTCTGGACATCACTGTCACACACCACCAGTCTTTCTTTCCAACATCCTCTTCTACAAGCTCTTTTCAGTCCCTACCCTCTCTATGATCACACTCTACCTCCAGACAAAGAATCATTATTTAGATTTCCATTTACCAAAATTGCAGGTAAATCTTTCTTTAAAGATCATATTTTTAACTGCATTTTAAATACTTCAAAAATTCTTCACTTATCCATGAGTAATAAATGTCTTGGTTGAGTTCTACAGGCACGAGCTGATTTCTCAGAAGTTAATCTTAATTACCGGGGTTTTTTTGTTTGTTTGTTTGTTTGTTTGTTTTGGTTTGTTTTTTTGCAGATTGAAACTTTTGCCCATATATAGACCGTAACACTCACAAGAGAATGAAGCATGAAAACAAGGCTTTGTAGTCACCAGCGTCTAATCATTGACCAGTGCATTTCTGTAGAGAATATTTGGCTGGTTATTTGCTTTTTTTTTTGTTTGTTTAAAGTTTAAATGCCAACCTTCTTTTTCTGTGAGTTTTCTGAATCACCCCTTTGTTTAGTAAAATTTGCAAGGTACACATTAGCCACTGAAAGTGATTAAGTTCTAAGTTAATAGTGATTAGGAGGTGAAAAAGTGAGCAGAGGCCACCAACACAGAATTTAAAAGTGAAAAAATATAACAATAATAATAGTAGAACAGGATGAGGGTATTAACACTTTTATTAGATAACAGCTTTTTGAATTGAAGGGCTAACAGAAGGTTACATTGAATTTAACAGAGGCCTGTCCCATATCTGGCCAGACACAAATATACACATTGTATTTATAGTACAAATTAGGATCTTACAATGACTAACTCCAAATTAGAAAGATTTATTCAGCCTCACATGGAGAGAATATTTTTGCAATGCTATTTTGGTTTCCAGGGAACAATAAAATAACAGGAAGTCATTGTAAAAGGTCATTTATGAGGAAATCCCAAAACTCCACTTCACACTTAACACAAGAAACAACAAAATGTATCTTAAATTACCTTCCGTAGAAAATAACATATCTGATTTGAGTGAATTTCTTTCAAACTGCTGAGAGCCCTATTCTACATTTTTCTGAGCACTTACAAGTTAATTTTCACTTAACATGAGGAGAATATAAAACAAATGGATATGCCAGGAAATCTGTGGCTGGGCAGCTAAGCAGCCATTCTGGAAAGAGAATCCATGGCCTTTCTGTATTTCCTTCACCGTCATACTGTATAACCACGTCAATTTCAATCAAATCAAAGTACATGTCTTTAAGAATATATCATCCAAATACAGTGTTTCCAGAAATCAAAATGGAAGGCAAAATTTGTCCTAGAACTCTCTTTTGGTTCCTTTCTCCATGAATGGTCAGGGATTAAGACACACTTCCCTGATCTCTTGGGTAATTCTCTTACTTATTAACATCTGATTGATTCAGAAAGCAATTCTCTGTTGCCAACCATGTGAGGGAGTCAGAAGTTTTCTTTTAAATTAGCTACTCTTGGGGATCATTTAAGCGCCTACGGGTAAAGCAAATCTCAGGACTGTTTTGGTTTACAGAGTTAGGTCAATCTCTAATTTTGCCAGCACAAATCATTAAACCTTCGGAAAACATTCTGAAAGAGACCTTTCTGGGTTTGGGTTTTTTTTTTTTTTTTTTTTTTTTTTTTTTGGTTGGTTGGTTGGTTGGTTGGTGAGTTGGGCTTCGTCTTTAAATTGTAAAAAAGACCTAACCTCCTTCTGTATGCTAATTTATTTCCACCATATTCTCACTGGAGATTTCAGAGAGCCAAGGATTTCTGTGAGCATCCTGCCTTTCTTCCCCTCCCTTTTGTGCTTACTTGAATACGTGAGGGTAAAGAGGTAACGTTATGACAGATAGACTGGCCCAGACAAGAGCATCCAGAGAGAAATATGCGACTGCGGAAGCACAGTGCAGGGGTGTTTAGCAACCAACCCAAGACCTGATGCGTAAGGCGGATGAGCTAGAAATGTCCACTTTCTCAAGAATCGTTGCATTCCAGCCTTCTACAAAGGAAATAGTCCCCAAAGCAATTCTCTTTGCTGCAAAAGGTTATGTCACGCCCCAGCTTTGAAAACTCCAATGGATTCCTACTCTTACCAGCATAAAATCCAAAACCACACAAGGCTGGCCCTTGATTACGTCATCCTCCTCAACCGTTCCCACTTTTTCCCTCTCTCACTGTGCCAGCCCCGGGGGCCTCCCTGCTATTCTTTGAAATTGACAAGTGTATTCCTCAGTCTGGGCTTTCCTGCCTCTTCTTGCCCTCCAGAATCTTCCTTGTCTGCACACCAAGGGTTTATCATCTCTGTTTAATCTATTATATTCTTTGCCTACTGTTTTATCTTTTGCTTTCATTCTGAAATTTGACCTTCAGGGAGTCAGGAGTACTTTATTTTTTCTGCTGTTCAGTGCCATAACGCCAAGATCTGGAATATAATAATCACTAAATAAATATTTCTTTAATGAATAACTGAATATCAAGTTATTTAAATATATTAATTTATTTTTAATGACAATAAAAGGCATCTGTTTTGTTCTCCATTCTGTTCCTACTGCTTAGAATAGTGACTGGCAGATCACAATCATGACTAAGTGCTTTTGCATTATAAAAGAAAGATAAAGCCTACATGCTCTAAGGGACTTAAAATCCACCAACCTGGGACACAGTAACCAGATAATGACACAAGGAACAATCAGAAAGAGGAAAAAAACAGTATTCAGTGTAACAAACTAGTTGGAGAACTAGCTAAAGCTAGCTAGAACTCTGAGAAGGTGGTATCAGTATTGAAGCTGGTCCTCTAGCTAAAGCTAGCTAGAACTCTGAGAAGGTGGTATCAGTATTGAAGCTGGTCCTATTTGTCAAAAAGGCACAAGTGACAGTGAATTGATGAACACACTCCAATATTAAAAGTATTGGATAGAAAGCAAGAAAAAGCTGTAGTGAGGATTTTAATAGCTGTATTTTGACATATTGCAGAAAGAAGCTTAGGTAGCTTAAAAATGTACATTTTATTATAATATACATAAATAAAAAATTTAAGGTGACAGAATGGATAAAAACTAGGAGAGGGTAAGATTCTTATAATATGTATTTTATTTCCTTTTGGTTTTGAGTTATGCAAAAGTACTAGTTATCCAGGAAATGGAAGTTTCTAGATTTCAGAGTTTCAGTCCAAAGTTAAGAAGACATATCACTGAACAGCTAACAGGACTCAGGTTAAGATGACGTGTTAGATCTGCTATGGTCATGTTAGGGGAGACAGAGTAACATAAAAACTCCACATTGCTGGGCAGATGCACAACCTAGATATCAAGGAGAAAGTCAGAGGCCTAACCAATCCTTTAGGAGAATTTTCAGAATAGGAGAGTTAAGTATAATCATAACAGATACAAAGACGTATGTATAAGAAGCCCATAGAAGATATGTGTATAAAATACACATAAAACAATATATGTATATAAACAAAACAAGCTTCTATGAACATCCATTCTAGGGTGACAGCTTTCTTCTTCAGGTTTTCATCTTGATTTTTGTTATTTAGACTATTCTCAAGAGAAAAAAAGGCAAAAATTCTGCTGAAGCCAGCAGCTGAGGATAACAGCAAGGGAAGAGAGGAGAGGACTGCTCTTTACGAAAGGCGCAGGGTTGAAGATGCTCTTCCACGGCCTCTTCTCTGAGGTTAATTAGCCAGATGTATCATTCCCCAGCTTCCCACCAGGTTCTCAATTAAGATTTTATCAAATTAAACTAATTTATTTCCCAAAACAATCGTCCATTACATGTTATATGCTTTTTACAAAACAGTCTTAAATTTTAGAGCAGCTGTATGCTTTCAGAAAATAGAGAAATTCTACATGTTTCCAACTCTAACCCCCACAAGAATTTTCCCAGTTATTCAAATGTTGCTCTGTAACCCCGGGACTCTGGGAAGCTGAGCCACGAGGATTGGAGGATTGCAAGTTCTAGGCCAAGCTAGGCAACTTAGCAACGTAGTGAAACCCTGTCTCAAAACGAAAACTAAAAAGATGGGCTGAGGATGTAGCTCTGCATGAGGGGGCCAAAAAGAAAAATATCGCATTAGTATGCAACATCTGTTACAACTGATTGGCCAACACTGACAGACATGGTTCTATTAAATAAGGTCCGTAGTTTACCTTAGGATTTGCTCTTTGGGTTGTAGATTCTATGTATATTGACAACTATGTGTTGACAACTATGTACTTACCATTATAGTATCATTCACAGCAGTCTCTCTTTCTCTCTGTCTCTGTCCCTCTCTGTCTCTCTGTCTCTCTCTCTCTCTCTCTCTCTCTCTCTCTCTCTCTCTCTCTGTCTCTGTGTGTGTGTGTGTGTGTGTGTGTGTGTGTGTGTGTGTGTGTGTGTGTGTGTGTGTCCAGATCTCACACCGTATTCCACATTGGTTTTGGTCCTGAACTCACTATGTAGCCCAGGCTGGCCTGGAGCTCACAGCAATTCTCCTGCCTCAGGGCTGTTTCATTATCTTAAAAATTCCACGTGTGCCACCAAATCATCCCATTCTTGAACAAACACTAGTCTTTTGTCTGGCTCCATAGTTGAGTCTTTTCCTGACTGCACTACTTTTCAGATGAGATTCTTTCGCTTAGTGATAAGCATTTCAGGTTCTTCCATGTCTTTTATGTCTTCAATAGCTTATTTATTTCAATGATGAATATTTTAATATTTATTATTAATTGCTATGTATACCACAGTTTCACTCATTCATTTAAGACCATATTGGTCATTTAGTAAGAATGAATAAAACTGCTATAAACATTTATACTAAGGTTTTTGCGTGTGTGTGTGTGTGTGTGTGTGTGTGTGCTCTTGCAGGTGTGTGCTGGCTTCAATCTTAGGGGAAGCCTCCTGCCTCAGCCTCCCAAATGCTAGGATTACAGGTGTGAATCATCACACCAAGTTTATGTGGTGGTGGGGAATCAAACTCAGGGCCTGTATTTACTAGACAAATAACCACTGTTGTTGTTAGGATCTGGAGTGTCCCCCAAAAGTCTCATGTATTTTAATGGAACCATGTGATATTGGTGGATTGGGGTCTGGTCTGGAGGGGTGGACTGCAGTTAAGATTAACGGTGTGTAGTGGCCACACCTGGATGCAGGAGGGGCTGGTTACTGTGTGGAGACCTGAAAGGATACATAAGCTGCACCTGTCTTCCTGGAGGACGGGGACTAGTCTCAATTAGCCTCAGCTTGTCTTCCTGTTTGTCCGGGGAAGCTGCCTCCACCTCTCTCTCTCTGTCATGTACTTCGATTGTTGCCAGCCACCCCTGAATGGACTGTGACCTTTGAGACTGTGCGCTAAAATAAATTTTTCCTTTCCTAAGTTTGTGGGTGTTGGGTATTGAGTCACAGCAATGAAAAAGTAACTAAGATAACCACTAAGCTGCACTCCCAGCTCTGTATAAACATACTTTTTAGCAATTTAGGCAAATACCAGAAAACACAGCTGCCTAGTATACTCAAAGACCCGTCTGACAATAAAGAAGATGATGGCGTTTCTGGCTTCTGCTGCTGTTAGGCTTAACTAGAGTGGTTGATGAGACCAAGGACCCAAGCTGGCTTCTTGGCATAGTCTGTCATCTTTTTGGCTACGTCGTAGAAGGGATCGGTAGCCTCTACGAAGAATTTCTTCATAGTTCTCCTCAATACACCCAGCAGTCTCATCCTAGATTGTGACCTACAGGGCGTGATGTAGAAGGTGTAACTCTCAGCCAGGACATCACTGTTGACAGGAAGACTTTGCTGCAGCTACCCTCCCTCAGGTATCGATCAAGGTGCTCAATGTAGGCACCAGTGTGAAGGTCCTTGGCAGGCAGGCATTCCAACTCCGCATGGAATTCAGCACCCAGATTCTGGGACAGCAGGGACAGGAAGTTAAGGCTCAAGAGATTTCATGTGTAGATTGACAGGGGAGCTGCTCCTGGCAATCAAAGTAGCAGCATTTGAATTGCATGAGGTCTTGAAGAAAGGGATGTCTTCCACAGGATGCTAAGTTTAAATTGCCAGTGTTTCCTGGGCCAGAAAGAGACGCTCTTTGGTTAGCTTAGTGTCTTATGTTTGGCAGGCAGTTGAGCTCTAGTAAAACCAGCTTGAAGGGGCTCAGCTCTTCCCTGCATTACTTAGACTGAGACTTTTACATTTCTATTTCCTTTGAGTTGCTTGTATGCATCAGTAATGTCACATAGGGCCTTGCCCCAGGCTAGTGTCCAAGACTCAAGTCTCCTGTAGCCCCAGCATGTACACCTTCACTGTCATGGCTGCCATCATCTGTGTTACTGCGAACTGCTCCAGTGGCCTGCTAAAGTGACATCTATGAGGGGAAGAAAGAGAGCACATTATTTCTATAGGCAAAATGATAAGCTTTGAGGACAGGTGATGTGCTAGGACAGATTTTCCTCTGCATTCTACATTCCACGTGGAATGTCTCCTGCAATACGATACGAGTTTCGTCTTCTTTGGTTAATGAAGTCTTGGTAAAGGGACTAAGGCAAGAGTGCTCCTTGGCAGATTCATTCTTGGAGGAGATAGGAGGACTTCAGATAAAGTCCTTCCTTATACTTGCTGCTCCCAAGGCACCATTAGTTTTAATCCAAAGAACCATATTTGAGGTATCGGTTTCTGAATCCTAACCCATATGTTTTACAAATACTTTCTTTTAATCTTATTTGTTTTTATTATTTTATCCCTAGTTATTTTCATTCTCTAAGACTATTTATTTTCCTATTCATTCTCTAAATCTTACTCGGTTTTCAGGAGATAAATATTCTGTGTGAAATGATGTCCAAAAACCATCATCCTTGGCTAATTACTTTCCCAATTAAAGGCACATATTTTTAATCTCTGGGATAACTGCCCATTTTCGTGAATACAATAACTACTTCACTGGACTTCCAAACTTCAGTCTATCAAGTGATCTGAGATTTTCCTATGTTTCCAAACTAAAAAACTAGCCTACCATAGTTTAATAGTTCCTTCCATAATGCATGATAGACAGCAGTAAGATGTAAAAAAAAAAAAAGTTCAAAGTCCCAATACAACAAGTTCTATGAATTTTGTGTTTGTGTGAATTCTTTTACTCCCCATGTCTTGTGAAAGAGCAGCCCAAGTGAAGTTTAGTAAACAGCAGATTTATATCACAACCTTGGGACTCTGTCAGAAACCTAATTTTTAAAAGAGACTTGTCTTCTGCCACGAGCAAGATACTCTCTGGTATCTTGTACCTGAGGATGTTTGCTATTTAAATATTTTTGAAAAGATTCTCTTGAATAAAAACTGTTAATTCCTATGCTCTACAGATGTGCAGAAATGTGAGAAAACCAGAGAATTTTCCTCCAAAATTATCCTTCATCTCTCCAGTTTACAACTAATTGCCAAAATAATATTTATTTTTAAAGACCTTTAGATTTAGTAAAAAATGCATGGAATAGTTCCTTGTTTCCTAAGAAAAATACAAACTTGGTGTAGAAAGTCTCCTATCAGAAGGTAATATTTCACTAAATATGAAAAATAAGAAGTCAGCCTTACAAAGAGTGTGGGGGAAATGATTAACCAGAAAGAATAAAGATATTTTACTTGACCCACAAGGTAGGTATCATTGTGAGAGTTAATATGTAATGTATTGAGCACAGGACTAGCACTTTGTAAATGCTTAGCGAGCAATTGTTCTTGTTGTTCCTACGGCTGTTGATTTCACATACTTTGTAGTTGGACTACAAAGCTTAGACTCACGGAAAAATCTTTTAAACTCTAGGAGACACATAAGTTACCAACACTTTTATTTTTACAAAAAAAAGAATATAGGACATTTTCTAAACATAGAAAAAACTCATAAGAAATTCAGGCATTTTTTTTTTCTTTTTTCCTTGATTAATATCTCATCTGGATTTCTGTATTATTATGAAACCTTACTAATTCATGCTGATAATTAGGGATTTTACATTTGTTCTGTGAAGGAAGTGAATAATGTAATCAAAATGTAAGGAGACAGAATGTTTAATTTCATTAAGGAAATCTGTTGTTTCTGAAAGTTTTAACCACACTATTTGCATATAATTGATACGTTGATTACAAAGGACTTGAATTTTCTCATTAGAGCGAAGCAAGTAAGATCTTGCTCTGTAATATGACCTTTGTAAACTTGCATTTCTTGACAAAGTTTACTATAAGTGAATTTGCTGCTAATTTAGACTGATCCTTTTCTTCATTAAATCTAAGATAGACTTTTATGTGTGGCCAGTACTAAATTAACCTGTCACTTTAGAAGCTTTGATAATTTATGCTTTGTTGTTTTCCAGAAGGTGGTGAATTCACTTAAGGTAGACACTTTTAAATGATTGTTGCAATATTCATAATTTGATAAAGATTGAAAGTGTGTTCAAAAAGTAATATTCATTTCTTTATTATCTTGCCAAATCTTCCTTTTTTATAATCCTCAAGACTGTGTTCTCGCATCTCTGATTCCATATGCTCAGATTTTCATAAGGGCCCCATATGATTCCCTACGTACTTAAAAAATATATATGTCTTTGTTCTCTGTTTCGTGGGAGGAGATGAGTTGTTGGAAGAGTTTTGCAAGTCTTCACACGGACACCTAAAAGTCAGGCCTTCCATGCAACAAAAGATCCCAAATGTTGCCTCAAATGACTAATGAGTTTTATTCATCTTGAATGGTAATCTTAATGTCACATAGGAAAGATGACTTAAGGCCATCTTTTCATAGTTTTTGGGGGGTAGTTAAGAGGATTGCACCCAGGAGCTTTGCACTTCTCAATGAGCTATACCCCCAGCTCCTCTTTGTTTGTTTGTTTGTTTGTTTGTTTTCTTTCAGAGGGCGTCTCACTAAATCACTGAATTTCCGTGGCTGAGCTTGAACTCCTAATCTTCCTGCCTCAGCTTTTCAGAGTGATAAAATTACAGGATTGCACTGCCACCAGGCCATACCATCTTATAAGATATTTTTAATTGTCCAAGTTCATCAGTCGGTGAATACCAGACACAATGTTAATGATATCATTCCTTTAAATGCAGATATGAAGTGGGAATGTGTTAAAGGTTTTAATGATCGAATTCGGAAGAGGTTACAAACAAGTAAAAAGAAAATTCAAAGATAATTTGTTAGTCAAGAGTATTGAAAAAAGGGGCAAAGGGAAGTAAATCTCTCCCTCCTTCCATAATAAGTTGCATCTTTTTCAGGTTAAATCGAATTTCATGTTCACAATAACAGTTATTGTTCTTTGTTACCAGTTATCTATAATTTACAGAGTTGTAAGTAGCTCAAATTTGATGATAGCTCAGAGTTTCTATGAAATCAAGATTAGATAGTCCAGAAGGAATTGTTCTAATAATTCAAAGTTTTACACCAAAACACAGTATTTTCTTTATTGCCTGAATGGTGTATATTTTTCCCTGACATTATCAATCTCAGCCCCCTACCCACGTGTGTTGAAATATCCTTCTGTTCTGGAAAACTAGTCTCTGGGAACTTAAAAGCAAATCATGCATAGTTACTGTCCTCAAAAAACCCAAAGTATCACAGGAAAAGACATATGTGCAAACAAGGGCAAACATGCCAGAGAGGTTATAGTAAATATTTATGGAGAGCAGAGGGAGGGAAGAAACTATAAGTAAACTTCAGTAAATGTTTCTGTGATTGTAATTGTTCCAAATGCCTTTTACTATCAGCTTCTCTCAAATATCTTAGATTTATGTAGTAGCTAAATTACTAACGCTATTTTTCAAATGAGGAAATTGAGGCAAAAAGAAATAGAAAAACTGTATCCAAGAATCCAGGTATTATGTCCAATATCTGTAGTCCCAGGTAGAAGGCTGAGCTAGAGCATCACTTGATGTCACAAGTTCAAGGCCAGCTTAAATGACATATTGAAAATTCTGTCCCCAAAAAAAAGACAGAAAGAGAGAGGGAGGAGAGAGGGAGGAGAGAGAGAGAGAGAGAGAGAGAGAGAGAGAGAGAGAGAGAGAGAGAGAAGAAAGATTCTAATTCTGTCTTAGTAGAGTTGAGGGGTGGAAGTAAGAAACTAGAGTGCACAACCAAACAGAATTTTGAATGGTGACTTGGGTACATCCCAAGTTAAAGCAAGGACTTTCCAGAGAAAGAGAGTTCCATGAGATAAACACCAAGAACTGTATAGTAGGGAAGAAGCCAAACCCTGGAGCACTTCTTCGGCCAAATTTTAAATGTTTGTATCCACGATGGACAAGCATTTAAAGTTGGAGAAAGTTAAATTCTGATCTATTAATCAGCAAGTACGTGCTTTTGACAGAAATATGGAGATGGACTAGAGATTAGGATATTCGTGAAGAAACCATGAGAACCGGTCAGGCAGGAAACACTGAAGACCTATAAAGATCTGTGAATCTTACATAACAAAAAGGTAATTTACATCAGGAAAAGAAATGAAAATATTGTGAGCATGCAGAAACTCAAAAGAAAGAGAGAGAGAGTGAAAACAATATTAGGAAACGCCAAAAATAGAAGTGGATCTGGAAAGAAGATCCGTGGAGTAACCAGGGAGACAGAGATGTCGGTGATTTTAGAATGAGCACGTTACAAAACCTAGGAAGGAAATAGTATGTGAGGATGATAGAAATGGTTAATTTCGAACCGCAGGTCAGACAAGTCCTCCTGAGTCCTGTGCCATTGTTTCTCTTGCTAGAGCAGTTTCAAGAGTGCAGAGCTATATTTGTAAAACTTACTTTAAAATGAATTAGAATAACCGGATAAAGTTAACCTGGGGAACCAAGTGACACCTCAGGTCACTCGAATATTCTGGACGTAGTGGCACCGAATACTAATACCACTGGAAGTTTGATCAAAAGTGGAATTAAAAAGAGGATCATTTCAATGTTTACATAAAAACGACTCAGAATTTAAGATGGCCTCCCCCATCTGCAGTCAAATTTCACCACTTCATGGAAGTTTAAAATTTTATAGCAGAAATAAAAATGTTAGGAAAGGGATCTAAAAATCTTGAAGAACTGTCCTCTAAAGTAGAGTGAAAGACAGATAGAATTTCAAGTACACAGTGTAGTATTATTAAGTGTAGTTACTATGACGTATAAATAGAGCTTCAGAACTTACATATCCCACATAACTGACTCTGTGCTTTACCTACATCTTCCTCTTTCCGCACCTCTCTCCAGACTCAGGACAATCCCATTCTACTCTCTAATTTCAAGTTCAGCCTTTTGGATTCCACGTGTAAAGTGAGACAATGCAATATTGGTCTTCCTGTACCTATTCTAATTTCTTGAGGCACCTCAAAACTCCTTTAAATACCAGCTGAACCAATTTACATTCAACAGCACAAAAAAGATTTTCTTTTTCTCAACACTATCACTAACATCTATTTTTGGCAATTTGATAACAGCCATGCTAATGAGAGTGAGCTATCCTGTGGCTTTGATTAACATTTCTCCAATGGCACTTTTCAATAACCTGTTGGCCATTAGCACATCTTCCCTGAAGAAATATCTTCTCAGATTCTTCAACATTTTTTCTTGAAGTGATTGAATGTAATATATATATATATATATATATATATATATATATATATATATGCTGTTTATTAAGTACATAGTTTTCATAATTTTTTGTATATCGTAGGTTGCCTTTTACTCTATGATGCTTCCCTTTCTGTGCAGAGGGTTTATATTTTGATGCAATCTTACTGGATGATTTTTCTTTGTGATTCTAGTAACACAAACACACAATCATTTCCCAGACCAATGTCTTTGAATATGGTATACGGGTCCACATGTTCACTTTCAGTCTTTTCCATGGGGATACCCAGTTTTTCCAACCCTAATTTTTAAAGATACTATCTTTTATTTATTATCTGTTTTTAGCATTTTTGTCCAGAAAATTGAATCACTAATCAAAAACCTCCCAACAAAGTAAAAGCTAAGGTCATGTGGCCTCACATGTGAGTTCTATGAGTGGTCACAGAAGAATTAGCACCAATCCTTCCTGAATTCATGCAAAATAAAAGAGACAATACTTCCCATCTCATTTTGTGAGGCCAACACTACCTTGATACCCAGGCTAGGGAAAGATAGCACAAGTAGAGAAAACTGTAGGCCAATATCCATGAACAGAGGTGTAAAAGTCTCCAATAAATTATATGATAAATGAATCAACAACACATTGAAATGAACGTAGAGCAAAACTGAATAGAATTTATCTCTAGGGTGCAAGTACAATTCGAAATATGTAAATCAATCAATGTGATACAACATATGAGAAAAATGAGAGGGAAAGGAAATATGACCATCTCAATAGATACAGAAAATAGAGTTCATAATGCTCAACATCTGTTCTTGATCAAAACTGTCAACAAGATAGACATAGATTGAAATTACCTAAACCTGATGCCATATATATATATATATATATATATATATATATATATATATATATATATAAAGCTGGCATCACAATCGGTGAAGAAAAGCTGAATCTTTTTCTTCAAGTTCTAGTAGGAGGCAAGGGTGCCAACTCATCATTCTACTTATACCATATCCAGCGTAATTAGACAAGACAAAAATAAAAGTCATCCAAACTGGAAAGGAAGAAATAAAATTATGTCTGTAGATAACATGGTTGTACATGTAGAAAATTTTAAAGGCATATTGTTGATTCAGATGGGCATGGCCTGTCTCAGGTCCCTTGGTAAGTCGGGCTGAAGTCAGGACCATGGCGAAGTGCAGCAGGAGCCCAGTCCAAAAAGGGGCAGGGCAGCCCTTAGCAAGACTGCTCCCAGGGCATAAGCCTGCCTTCTTAAAGGGCTCCTACCAGTATCACACTTCACTCGGTCTTTACAACCCTCCACTTGGATCCCAAAGCTCCTGCAAGGGGACCTTTGTCCAACAGATAATTGTCATTTTAAAAAATTTGTTTCAGGGGACTTGAACCAGAAAACTGCTGTCATTTTCCTGGCCCAGGCTTCTTAATAATACCATTAAGAAGAGCAGAAAAGCTCCAGGATTTTGAGGAAAAGTGCTTTTCAACTCAAAATTCTATATACCATCACTCTACAAATTACATAATGATAGGCTGCACATGATGACGACGAGCGTGCAAGGAACCACAATATTTGCACCTTCCATGAAGTCTTTCTTTGGAAATTACTGAAAGGTCTATTCTATCAAAATGAGTCTATACAGAGAATCCATGGAATTCAAGGGCAAAGCCAAGGAAATCCAGAGCAATGAAGAGAGATCGCAGGAAGACAGCTGTGTACCAGGTGTTGGGTACAGGGCAGGTCAGAGGCTCACATGAGATGTCTGCAAAAGATGAAACTGATAGCATCTCTGATGTATTGGAACCCAGTGAGAGCAGATTTAGAAATTTGAGAGGGGTGAAATAAGTACATAACAATCTAACTAGATGGAAGAAGGAAAACTGGTAACTAGAGAATGCAAAGAGGTGTGTCAGAAATTAAATATCACGTGATTCCTCCAGGGATACACTTAAAAGTCATGGTCATGTGACATCAACATTACTATGTAGCTACTTCTGGAGAGCATGGGATATTAAAAGACAATTCTTCATCTTTTGCTGATTTGGTCAACAGTTACTGCCTAAAATTAAAAAAAAACTTGATAGAGATCAAGGAGTAGCAGCTTACGTGACAATATAAGGTAGACAAAGGGGTGTGAAACTAAAGTGCATTATCTCTCAGTTGTAAGAGAGGCAAAGTTTGAGAGATTGCTATTTTTATCACATGTCTTGGAAACATGAAGTTTTAAATCAAGTTTTACATTTTGATAAAATTTAAACTAACTTTATAAAAAAGGTGAATAGGAGTTAAGAACATAAAACAACCTCATATGACTATGGGATAAACTTGGTAAGGAGAAAAGGGCTGCAGGCAGGAGGTAGGTAGAGAAGGAAGCAGGGAGTCAGCTTGTAACTTGTATATGAAATGTTTGCTAAAGCTGCACAAAGGTGCAACAATAGAATCCGGAAATTAAGGAAGGTTGAGAATGTGAATAAAAGCGAAAACAAGGAGAGGACGGTCTCTGGGACCTGCTGGACATGGGAAAATGTGGCTGTCGGGGGTGCACACTTTGGGGCAGGATTAGGGTCACCTCTTCTCTCGGAGTGTGAACACAGCCGAGGACAGTGCCTGTGGCTGCAGACCGGGTGAGCTGGTGTTGGCAGGGAGCAGAAGGGAAGGCTCCACTTCCTAGTGCTGAAGTCTCCATTCTGAAGAATCATGAAGCAAGAACAGCCAGTAGACATTTGAAATACTCTTTGTAGTTTCTAAAATCAGCCTGAGGCTTTGCACAGTGTCAGTATCATAGCCAATGAGGTTTATCTGAGGTGCAATGATTGCTAGTTGAAAACTCAAATCAGCCTGAATGGCCTTTTCTTAATTTTGTAAGGTCAATATACTCAATGATCATAATTTATTTTATAGGTCCCATTTAATTCATTACTGTAATAGCAGTTGTCATCATGTGTTTATGTGCACATGTAAAAAACACCCACATGCACACATACAAACACACACATTTTTCTTTGTGGAAAACTATCCTGTTGATATAGCAAGGAGAATGTTGATATTCTCTTCAGAAAAAAATTTTTTCCTACGTGTATACCTCAAGGAGACTAAAGCAATAGCTACCAGTTTAATTTGTGGAGGACACTACGAGATGTTTTAGTGCTCCTTTGATCTAAGACATACCACCAAGTTTCTGGAAGGTCGTAACTTCTACGCGATGCGCCATAGTCCTGGGCCAGTATGTAGCCAGTCACTTCACTCTTTTCAATGGTGTTTAATCTTCAAATCAGTTGTTTTCATATTAATGTGCCTATTACCATATCACTTCCAATGACATTTCAAATGTGAATAGAGCTAGACAGTGTATCAGAAACTACGTTAAGCCTTTTACATTCATTCATTAATTTATGTCAATTTTCTTAATAGCTACCACTGAATACAGTGGAATTGGTGAAATTTTAGCCCCACCTCAGAGTATGTAAAATGAAAAGCTAGCATTCAAACCCAAACCCTTCTCTAACCACGGGGTCCTGTGGCTCTCCAGCTGCTGTGACCTATTGACAAAGTGAGCTATTAAATCTTTGTCTATGGAAAACATAGAGACACTGTCCCCTTTTAATTTTATAGAATATCTGACACAAGCTTTTAACACTGGCACTACTGCAAAGTTTGATACAAGTTCTCCCTTCCAATATCCACATTTTACTAGATCATGTAATGTTTCAATGTAAGTGTACACATGGGAAAGTTCTTATACTATCTTCTCAAATCTAACAATAACACTAGGAGTTGCACATTATGATCCCTGTATAATGAGAAAAGCAACTGAGATTCAACAAAGTGACACCACCCTCTTTGAACAGCTTGAGAGGCCTAGGCTTGAAAACTTGAAAGCAAGTGCAGCAACAGAACCATCTTTTGAATCAAGCTTTGAATTTGCAGGTAGGAGTGACAGAGTACGGCTGGACTATTGCTCTCTGCTGTTTTTGTACATGACACATCAAGAGATATACAAAAACTCATAATTAATTTTTAGAAGTGGTCCGGTGATGATACCCATTCAGTACGGTCCTAATGAGATATCAATATATGTGTGATATTATTATTTATATAATACAATTACATAGGGAAATCTTATCCATATCATAAAGATACCCAAAAAAGTGCACCCTAAGTTCCATGTGGCTTAGATTCAGCAATTGAAAGGTCATTACTTTCTTTATGACACAGGAACAGACTGAGGATGTCTTTGACACATAAATATAAAATCATATAGCAATAGTTCCTTCATAGAGATTATGTTGTACAACTGACGATTTAACAATTCCATCTGATGCTACCAACAGATGTCCTTGCTGCTCTTAAAAGACAAAAGCATTTCCCCAAAGGACTTCATCTCTTTCCTACGAAAGCAGTCATGCTAATCATGAGGGTTTTTTTGGCTTGTGGTATTCAAAAGACAGCCCTTTCTTCTAGTACAGCAGGAAACAATACTGTTTTCTATGGAAAATTTTTGTCCTGACCTTGAGACTTTTTAAAAGTATAGCTAGTGTGAAAGCTGTCTTTGGACACCCCTAAATACTTTCCGGAGAAATTTCTGCTACCTGAGCTACTTAATCTGAATTTTACTTTTCTCACATCTTATAATTATTGACAAGCGCTGTTGCTTATTTGAGTTGGAGAAGATTAGCATAGCACAAGGCCATTTTAAAATAAACTATTTCTTCTGGAGTTAGAAAAGGAAAATTTCTCCTTAAATAAAAACTTAATTTGTATAGCAGTTTTAAGTTTATCGCATCCTTGGGCAGGAGGTACAGAGATATCACGTTGACTTTCTTTGTCTACATACTTTTGCCTCCTCATTGCCAATGTCTCCGTCAGAGTTCCATATTTGTTACATTCGATTATTCTACATTGACATATCGTGGTCACCTAAAAACTGTATAGTTCAGACTTGTGCTAATTCTTTGTGTTATACATTCTATGATTTTGAATAAATATATAATAACATGTATTATAAATTCCAGAGTAATTCACTGCCCTAAAATCTTATTCATTTTTATTTATTTATATTTATTTTTGAAGTCATAACTGATATTTATTTCCCCCATTTTGTTGTTATATATAAGTGCAATACATAAAGTTAACATCGTTCTTGAATACTGAGTGCACATATATATCCTGGCAAAGTTAAAATCCTTCCCTTCTCTCTTCTCAACCCTCCCACTCCCTTCCTCTCCCCTCCAGTTCCCATTATTCCCTACATTAAGTTCTATGAAATAGTCATGATCTGGGTTTCTCATATCAGAGAGACCATTCGATATTTCACCTTCTGCTTCTGACTCACATCACTAAGCATGATGGTCTCAAGTTTCCTCCATTTGCCTGTAAAAGCCTCCACGCCGTTGGACTTTATAGATGCATAGTATTCCGTTGCGTATAAATACCACAGTTTGTGTATCCATTGGTCTGTTGATGGGTATTTTGGTGTCTTCCACATTTTAACTACTATTAGTTGTGCTGCTGTGAACGTGAGTATATCTCTGTTATATGTTGTTTTTAACTCTTTGGGGGAAATTCCCAGAAGATGTACTGCTGGGGATTTTTACTTTTTTATTTTTAAAGTTATATCTTTTCAAAAGAAGCCAGATATCCCAATGACATCAAAAGTAGAATGTGTGTATGCACACCTTGTGCACTATTTTCAGAGTTCTGTCTACTTCTGCAGATTTTGCTCTTTCCAAAGCAAGATTCTAGAAACCAAGTTTATTTTGGTGGAAGAGAAGTAAGAATGAATTTTCACATGCCTGTTACATCCACAAAAGGCTTCAAAATAAAAAGCAGTTCCACATTCACAATTATGCAAAATATCCCAACTATTAGGCTGTCTCACCCAAGGGACACATACAAATTTAAAAATCTCATCACTTGTGCGACTCTCTGAGACTTGTAGCCTTTTCTCGTTTCATGCTACATTATGTGTTACTGTTTCATCAAAGCTAACAGTTTGTTTCATTTAAAATCTCTTCAGTGAGCTTAGTAAGAACAGCTGCAAAGCAGGTCTCTCCCTCACACTGTTACTACTGAGGACTTTTGGGGGGGGGGGGGTTGGTTTTGTTTTTGTGCTCTAAACCTAATTAACTGTATTTGCCAAAAGCCTGCTGAGCCACCTGACTGCATTTCTATAGCTAATTAGTGTTTTCTCCAGGTGAACAAAAGAGTAAGTGGACAATTTTAATATAAATGTTATAAGAAGAACAAATATGCTATTTTAAAAAGAAAAATAAGGAGAGGAAAGAAATGGAAAGGAAAGGAAAGGAAAGGAAAGGAGAAAAAAATCTTTCTTAAAGAGCTTTCCCTGGTCCTTTTGTTTTTATTTTAGTTTGGCCTTGGTGTGATTGGTCATGAATCTCATAGTTGTGTTGTTATTAGCATAAACCAGTTACACTGGAACAAAAGTCGTGGCAAAAGCAGGAGTGTCCTCCTGCCACCACCACACATGTCCCAAAATTTGATACACGAAATATTCTGATGAGAGAAACTGGGGGCACAGCTCACCAGTTAAAGAGCTTACCTAAAAAGCTCAAGGCCCTGGGTTCAATCCTGTAGGACCACATAAACCAGGACTGGTGGCACACACTTGTAGCTGAGGAAAGATGAGGTTAAAGAATTGTCAGGACTTTGAGGCTAGCATGGATGACACAGTGACTTCAAGACCGGTGTGGACTGCAGAGTGAAAACCTGCCTTAAAAAATTGCTGGTGAATAATACACACATTATCAATCATATGCTTTCAAAGCTGGAAGGGATAAACAACCTTCCCACCCCTGCTGCCATTGTTTTAGTAATCTGGCCTTACTCTAATATGTTTCCAATTGGTTACAATTCAACAACCTTTTTTTCTACAAGAAATGAAGTGAACAAAAGTCAAAGGTCAGTTAAATAATGCTTTTAAGTTGTCAAAATGAACATAAATACTCTGTTTTCAAAAAAACAGTCAAACCATTGTAATACATTGCACATAGAGACACCATCAGTAAAGTTTCACTGGCAAGACTGAATCCTCAGAATCAGTTAAAGAAAAGGCAGCCCTATTTTGTACTACTAATCCTCCAAAGCTCTTTTATTCCACGTATGTGGTCACCTTCTTTATTGCAGCTGTCACATGTAAAGGAATAGTAACAGCATTAGCTTTGCAGGGTTTTCTTGGGTTTGCCTGTCGCGCAATAGAGTCCCTTAGCGTTGCCTACGATGCAGCTCTTCACTGGGCCAACATATTCAGAGGAGCAGGTGCTTCTCATCCCCAGGGGGTATGACTAAAAAAACTAGCAGTGCAAAAACATTCAGCATCAAAGACTGTTAGTGTTAATACTACAAACCACTTATAGCAGAGACTGTGTACATGATACTCTTGACCACAAGTATATTATATTCCAAGGGTAGCTTTAAAGTGTAAAAGATTCTTGACTCTCAACCTAAGTATGTGCATAGAATGTAGTGTACACATCTGTGATCCACTGATTGTGGATGGAAATCTAGGGGCAATACTAATTTCAATACTAATATCCCAAGATCTTGTGAATTTTATTACTCACTGCTGTGATTTGGATCTGGAATGTCCCCCAAATGACTTAGGTATTTGGGTGTTACAGATTACCTATAGATTCCATGCACTGTTAAGAGAGGGGCCGGCTCCCTGCCTCCACTGGTTGCCTGCCAGCACCAGAGCCTCCTGTGGCAGCTGGGCGAAGAGTTCTATTGCCTCCTCCACCCTCAGCTCACTGCTTTCTGGAACCTCAGAGCTAGGCCTACAGCTGCACGCTGGTGGTGTAGGGACTTTGTGACTCTGATGGCTGGTAGGAACAGCATGCAAGGGGCAAGGCCAGCAAGGGAAGAGGAGGTTGCACTTTTTGAGGAACTTAAGACCTGGAGGAGCAGATATTATAAAAGTGGAAGTCCTCTTTCCCACGCCCCAACCCTTGCACCTGCACCGTGGAAGCTAGGGGAACGGAGCCACCTGGGAATGCTGACCTAGAGGGCTGAGAGTGCAGGTGGCTAAGCAGAGGCCTTTTGGGGACAAAGTCACCATCACTGCATATTCCCAGCATAGAACCCAGCAGGATTTTGGTTGGCAAGACCAATGGCCTTGAATAGAGATTTCCCACCCAAATAACACAAGAAAGAAATTTGGTCTTTGGGTGCACTTCAGTGGTTCTCTGTAGATATTTTAGACTTGTGTTTTCTCTGGTATCAGTTTAAATTTTGTTATTTGTTAATTTGGCGTTTCTTTCTTCCTCAAGTGGTTCTTTTGCCCTTTTACAAAAGCCTTCCTGTAGACTTTGAAGACATTCTCTCTTTATTTTATGGCCTTCATGCCTGTTTCTTATTTTCTTTGTCACTGTTGCATAACTATATCCACTTTCTTTGGCCTAAGGTTAGATTTCTGTCCTCTCTGTCCTGTATACTCCTCTGTTCTCATTTGCACCACCAAAAAAAAAATCCCTCTGTTTCAGTTCCTACCACTACTGTTTTTTATTGACAATATTGTTAAGTATTAATGACTCACAGCTATATGGCATGGTCTGTTGGGAATCAAAAGGATTTTTTTGCCATTTAGTTAGAGATAAGACAGTAAAGCAGATTTTTTTTTCTATTATCAACAATAATGTAGGGTCACCTCTAATGGACTCCTCTAGTAAGTTACTTGATAGTTTGTATAGATACCTCCATTAGTACTATAAATCACATTCCTAATGTTAACAGCAAGATGGCGGCACTATTTGCTTACTTGTAGTACATATCAATAGCTGGTATGTCTTAAGTTTTACTATTGACACTGATCTCTATCTCACTGGTAAAGATGTGTTAGAGCTTGTTAAGATTTGATAACTTTTGGTGGTTTGGTTTAGCCTAAGTAATCAATGCAGATGTCTATTTTGTTACTGATGGTGACACAGTATTGACATTAGATACATTCGTGGTGCAGACTGCACCTTAAATGCTAAGAGTCGAATATTAAACTGACTGTTAGGTTTTGTCAATAATTTGTCAGTCTTAGATTATAATATTATTGAAAGTTTTCATCTATATTGTTAATGGCATCATAGATGTTGATCTTACTTTCCAATATAGGCCCATAATTAGCTTGACCTTAGGCCACATACAGTAATGTAGTCCATCTCTCCCTCACTGAAAATTATGCAGGAACAAGTTATGAGTAGAAGAGTAGTCATTGAGAAGGTCCCCAAAACTAATAGCTAAGTAAGCATAAACAAGCATAAAAATTAAAATCTAAACAAACTCAAGGAAATTCTGAAGAAAGACATAATCCAATGAAAGAAATTTAGTATCTGATCTATAAGCCACAGCAATAGAATAACAGGAAACTGGAGTAATAAGTCACCTACAAAAATGCATGATTCCCTAGCAGCTGATACCATAGGCCCAAAAGTACTGGAATCTATAGGAAAGAAAGTTGTTTTTTTTTTTTTAATTGGATTTGGGCATGGTGACACACATTTATAATCCTGGCACTTGAGAGGCTGAGGCAAGAGAATTTCTGTGAGTTTCAAGTCAGCATGGAGTATATACTGAACTCAGGACCAGCCTGGGCTACAGAGTAAGTCCCTATCTCAAAAAAAAAGGGCCTAGTGTCCAGTCAGCTCAAACAAGACATGCTTAAACAAGGGGAATAAATGCTCAGCAGGTCCAAAGAAGATTACCAAACAAATAATGATCTTAACTGATTTTTTAAAAAGCCTTAATGATTATATGGAAGACACAAACAATATAAGAAACAAGGCAGGGTAAGACATGTAGGAATATTTCAGTAAAGAAGTAGAGTGTTTGGAAGCATTTCAAGCTGAATTCCAGGATACAAAAAAAAAAAAAAAAAACTTAAGGCAAAACATTAGAAATTGGTTCTGAAATTAAGAGGACAGAGGATTGATGTCAAAGATTAAATTGACAGAGTTATATGTTCAATGATGACATGAAAATAAAAAGACAACAAAGTGACTGGATGTCCCAAAGAGAAATAACCTCAGAATTAGGAGAGTGGAAAAAAAATGGAGAACTGGGCAAAAGGATAAAGATTGAATCTGAAATTATTGAAACTGAAATGAAAACAAATACAAAAAGATCAGTAAATCAAAGTTGTTTCTTCGAAAGAATAAATAAGAATAATAAATCTCTAGCCAAACTATCTATAAGAAGGAAAGAAAAAATCCCTATCAATGCAACTAGAAAAGAAAAACAAAAAAGAAATGAAAATGAACACTGCTGAAATTCAGAGAATTACAAGGAGCTAATTAGAAAATTTATGCTCCAACAGATTGGAAAATCTACATGAAATGGATACATTCTTAAATACATATAAGATACCAAAATTGAATCCAGGAGACATAAAAACCCTGAATAGAGCAATAACTAGTATTGAAATTAAGGCAGTAATAATAAAGTCACTATCTACAAAGGAAAAACAATGACCTGGTGGATTCACTGCAGAATTTCACCAGTACTTCATAGAAGAGGTATCACCAATACTTCTCTAAGTTCCATGAAACAAAAAGAAAGAACATAGGAAAGCTCTTTTCTGGAGGCTATCATCAACCTGACATCAAAACCAAACAAAGACTTAAAACAAGGAAAGAAAAGTATATAGGCCAACCTTAATCAGCATAGATACAAAATTCCTCAATAAGATAAGATACTGGAAAACAGAATTCAACAAATCATTAAAAAGAAGAAACACCATGATCAAGGTGGCTTCATCCTAGTGGTATAAGGATGGCTCAACATAGGCAAATCAATTAATATAATACACCATACAAACAAAAGCAAGGACAAAAATTGCATGTTCAGCTCAATAGATACAGAAAAAGCCTTTGAAAAATCCAACATCCATTCATGAGAAACACTCTGATAAAAATAGGTATGAAGTGATCTTACCTCAAACTGATAAAAACTATTTATGCCAAATCTACTGCCAATGTTATACTGAATGGAGAAAAAATGAAAGCATTTCTCCTTAAAACAGATACAAGACAACAGTGGTTACTCTCACAACTTCTATTCAATATACTGCTTGAAATCCTAGCTGGAGCATTAGGCAAAAGAGTGAAATAAAGCGAATACATAAAGGAAGGAAGGAAGTCAAACTATCCTTATTGCAGATGATGTGATTCTACAGAGAAGACTTCCAAAACTGCACCAGAAGACTCTTAGAACTAATTAATAAATTCAGCGAAGTTGCAGTATACAAAATTAATACTAAAAAGTCAATAACATTCCTGTACACTCACAATGAACTCACTGAGAAAAAGATGAGAAAAATCCTCCTTCAACCTCATAAAAACGAAATATATAGGAATGAATCTAACCAAAAAAAGAGAAGGACCTCTAAAATGAAAACTATACTATGTTGAAAAATAAATTGAATGGGACACTAGGTAGTGTAAAGATATTCCGGCCCCTGGATAGGCAGAACTAATATTGTCAAAATGGCTATACTAAAAAAATCCATATACAGATTCAACACAATTTCTATCAAAATATCAAAATCTTTTTTCACAGAACTAGAAAAAAAATCCTAAAATTCATAGGTAATACTTAGAGACTCAGAATAGACAAAACAATCTTGAGAAACAAGACAAAAGCTGGTGACATCAGAATTCCAGACGTCACATTATATTACAAAGCAACAGTGATTTTAAGAAACACGATACTGGCTCAAAATGGATAAATGGACCAATAGAAGAGAATTGAGGACACAGAGAAAGCCTCAAATATCCACAGGTACTTGATCTTCAACAAAGGGGCCAAAAACACACTCCCAAAGAAGATAATATTTTCAAAAAATGATGCTGGGAGAACTGGTTATCCACATGCAGAAGAATGAATCTATACCCACACCTGCCACTATAGACCAAAATCAAGCCAAAGTAGATCAGAGCCAGATATTAAAATGGAAACACAACTTCCTGGAGGACAAAAATAGTTAAAACTTTTGAAGATATAGATATAGGCAAACATGTTCACAATAGGACACCTGTTGCAAAAAAAAAAAAAAAGCAGCACCAAGAATTTACAACTGGGATCATATCAAATTAAAAATCTTCTGCATGGCAAAGGAAACAGTCACCAGAGTGAAGAGAGGATTGACAGAATGGGAATCAAATTTTGCTACTTATTCCTCAAACAGCAATAACTAGAACACCCAGAGAACTCAAAAATTAGATCCCCTGAAGTTAAAGACCTAATTAAAAAATAAGCAATTGAAGTGAATAGATAGGACTCAGAAGAAGTACAAATGGCCAACAAATACATGTTCAAAATCTTTAGCCATTGGGGAAATGCAAATCCAAACAACACAGAGGTTCTATCTTTCCCAAGTGAGAAAAGCCTTTACCAAAATCGTGAAAAACAATAGCTGCTGGTGAGGATGTGGCAATGTGGCAATATGTGTGTGTGTGTGTGTGTGTGTGTGTGTGTGTGTGTGTGTGTGTGTGTGTGTGTGTGTGTGGAACTCTTTTACCACACCTATGAGACTGTAAACTGATAAAAACACTATGGAAAGCAGTATAGACATTCCTCAGAAAGTGAAAAGAGATATTTCATTTCACCCAATAATACCACCCCGGGTAGCTTTCCAGAAAGAGTTAAAAGCACCATATAAAAGAAATACATGGATACCCAGGTTTGTAGGAGCACAACTCATAATAGCTAAATCATAGAAAATGACAAAATATTCATCAATATATCGATGGGTAAAGAAAATGTGGTGTATACATGTTGTGGTTTGGACATGGAGTGTCCCCCAAAAGCCCCATGTACCTATGCATACTGTGTAGTGTTGGAGGTGGAGCTTGGCTGGAAGGACAGATGCTTGGGGCTGGACACAGAGGGGCATGTGTTGGCTCCACCCCTCCTCCTGGACTTCTCCTTTTTCCACCTTGCCATGAGGATCTCTGTGTTCCGGAGCACCAACTCCAGCTCCACCATTTGATGCCACCATTTTCCAGTCACCTGCCTGTGAGTGGACTGTGACTTTCTAAAACTGTAAGCTAAAATAAATCTTTTCCTCCCTAAATGCCGGGTATTTAGTCACAGTAATGAAAAGGTAGCTAAAACAAAACACAATGGAGTATCACTCTGCCATAAAGATAGAAAGGTTGGGTCGTTAGTTGGAAAATGGATACAGCTTGAGACCATTACGCTAGGTGAAGAAAATCAGACCCAGAAGACCAATAGCACGTGGCTTTTCGAGTATGAGAAAGCCAAAGCCTAAATAAGTAGTAGAATCAACAAGTGAGATGTGAGGAAGATGGGTTTGTAGAAAGGGGGAGGGGACGAGGGAGAAACAAGAAGGTGGAAAAAGGTAAGAGGAAGCGAATGAGAAGTTGATGTGCTAAGCATTTACTCGAATCTCTCAAGTCCAATGTAACTAATGTATATTGCAAATATATACAAATAAACGTAATAAATTCAAAAAGGTGGTGGGTCCTGTTTGCGAAGAGAGGATCTCTGGGGCTTGACCTAGGTCATTCGCTAGCTGTGCTCTCCCTCGCTAGCTCAGCTTCCTGTCCACTGTACCGTGAGCAGCTACTCTCTCGTAGACCTCTGACATGTGCTTCCACCCTTGCTGCCCGCCCATAAGTGGACTGAGATCTTCCGAAACTATGAGCTACAATAACGCTGTTCTCCCTTAAGTCATGGGTGTTGGGTACTGTGGCCCAGCAACAAAAAAGCAAGACACTCATGAAGGAAGAAAGTGAATTGATCAGGACGAACTAAGTATTCTCATAGAACTTTTCTAGGGAGATGAGTAGAAAGAGCCTCAGTCAGAAATCTGTAAGGATCTCCTTCACAGTATCATACACACGGTAAATTCATTATGAAGAAGCCAAATGATGACACGAGGTATTGAGAGCTTAAAGATGTTAGACAGTCAGTTTCATTTCTGTGGGCCTTCGTTTGTTCCCATTTTGTTAATGGACAGGAATGATGTCTGTTTGTCTTGGCTTCTTCTGTCTTCCATTACTCATAATGGTTGTTAAACTCAGTTACTAAAATGCATAGAAGATAGAAAAATGATATTACAAAACTAATATTGTTATCAATTCCCAGTTACATCTTCTGTTTCTAGTTCATTATTTCCATAAGGGCACTGGTGACATATGATCATTATGAGGCGGTATAGACAGCTTGGCAGGAACACAGGCAGAGATGAGCTTGATTGTCTGGTATTAACATCCACTGATGCAATTAATCAAGCTGGATAAGCTTCTTGGGAAAACAAATGCTTGCAAGGGGGAAAATGGCATAGATCTGCTTACCTATGATTCCCAGGCAGCACTCCTACTTACTGCCAGATAAGGGACCAAATCAGGTTCAGTTAACTTTTTTTTTTCTGTAAAACACTGAATTATATTGTAGACAGTGGACTGTGATTTGCAGCTTCTCAACTCTGTTATTTGAGCACAAAAGAAGCCACAGAGATTTATGCAAACAAGAAAGGATGATTGTGTTCCCATAAAACTTTATGGTCACTAATATTTGAATTTCATTTACTTTTCCCATGTCATTAAATATTCTGGCTTGTTTCTGTGGTACTGGGAATCAAATTTAGAGTCGTTCCCTGAGCTATATCCGCAGCCCATTGTTACTTTTGATTTTGAAGCATGACCTCACTAAGTTGTCAAAATACTCAGGCTGAAATTGAATATATTACCTCTTACCTTAGCCACTCAGGGCGCTGGGATTATAAGCATAGGACCCCACTACGATGACTAGTTTTTTTAATTATTAAAAATGTGAAAAGCTTTCTTACCTCTTGAGCATTCAAATGCAAGCATTGATCAGAATTTAGTTCAAAGGTCTTAATTCACCCAATTCCTCAATAACTAATTGGGAATTAGAGAGATCATTCATTTTGACTTTACTGAGTTTCCTATTTGAGTAATATTCCTTGGTTATTAATGTTCGTAATTCTAGTAACCATTTGTAATGCATAATGATTATGTCTGTAGGTCAGAGACACTGAATAAAGCAAATCCACTCAGAGAAAAAGAAAACTGTCCCACCTGGCACAACAGAAAGAGTCACAATGCAGAGTTTGAGTCTAAAATCAAGCAGCCAGCACTCTGATCTTTGATCCTGCCCTGTGCACATAAACATCATTATACTAGGGGGTAAGTAGAGGCAGGAGTCAGGACATAATGAAACAATGCCAGCCTATTTTCAATTGAAATACAGCATTCTCCCTGGGGGCGTAGCTCAGCAGTTAAGTCATTTGTCTCACAAGCACAAGGATGAGAGTTTGTTTCCCCAACACCACATCAACCAAGTTTACTGGCACACACTTGGAATCCCCACTCAGGAGGCTGAGACCAGGAGGACTGCCATGTATTTGAGGCAAGTCTAGGCTGCATAGTAAGTTCAGGACCACCTGGACTACAGACTGAGACCCTGTCAAAGATGGGAGAATGCTGCATGCATTTTTTTGAGACAGGGGCTCAGTCTGTTGTCTAGACTGGTCCTAAACTCACTATGTAGCCTAGACCGGTCTCAAACTTATGGCAATCTTCCTGCCTCAGCCTAATGAGTGCTGGAATTACAGGAATGCATTGACCAAACCTGGTTTATGTGTTGCTGGGAAACCGAACTCAAAGCCTTGAGCCGTGGGCTTGCTAGGCAAGTGCACTAATGGCTGTACTATTCTTCAGTCCTCAGCACTCTCCCATTTTCCAGCACAAAATAATATGTCAGTAGTCATTCCTTATCATACCATATGGGCAGGCCTTGGAAGCCTCCTCCTCACAGAACATCAGCAGAGAGGAAAATTCTA
The DNA here is from genome assembly GCA_004027205.1 of Ctenodactylus gundi. NCBI lineage: Eukaryota > Metazoa > Chordata > Mammalia > Rodentia > Ctenodactylidae > Ctenodactylus > Ctenodactylus gundi. Next base: position 48,964 of record PVKB01003883.1, on the reverse strand, counting down.
ACATGAGCACAGCGTTATCTCTCATCTCCTTCAGAAATTGCCAATACTTCTCAAAACAAATAGGTTAGTGATCAGGTTATGTCTATATAACTAAATAACGGTTTTGTGTTTTATTGAAAATAATAATCCCACATAAGCTTGTAAGTATTATCCATCACTTCCATTGACATTCTAGACATTAGTGACAAGTGTATCCAGAAATTACAATAAGCAAAAAGGTCAAGAGTGAGGGAAACTCAGCTAAATACGTGAACAGAACAAGATTTATTCACTTAGGAAACCATGACTAGGCAATATATTGCACCAGGCACTGCTGTTTTGCTTTGTCTTGTGTCACCGTCTTTCTAGGTGAGGGGAGATCCATGTAATGCATGCTTTTGTATTTATTTCTTTAGTTTATGACGTTTCCCCCCATTTTATTGATATGTATAAGCACAAAATTTAAGGTTTACAATGAAGTTGAGCATTTTGTGCACATATGTATCTTGTCAAGGTGACAAGGACTTTCCCACTCTCCTTTTGTCCCTCCCCTCGACTCACCCCTCCCTCCCTCCCCACCCTACCCCCCTGGTTCACTTTGTTTTTTGTTTTAGGTTCCATGAGATAGTTGTGATCTGGGTCTCTCATATCAAAGAGACCATTTGATGTTTCACCTTCTGCTTCTGACTCACTTCACTAGGCATGATGTTCTCAAGTTTCTTCCATGTGCCTCCAAAAGCCTCCACGCCGTTGGACTTTATAGATGCATAGTATTCCATTGTGTATAAATACCACAGTTTGGGTATCCATTGGTCTGTTGATAGGTATTTTGGTGACATTTTAAATAAATCTCTGTTATAAATTTATACTCTGGCCATTTGCTTTTTCTGTCTGCAAATCTCAAGGCTGAGAACAGCAGTGCAGTTCACTGAGTTTGCCCTTCATTGTGGACTCAGAAGGAATAGATTCCTTTGCCACTTGAGCCTGAGACCTCTAGCTGCCTTCTCTCGACTTTGGTTCTGAGTGGAGTTTGTACTACCTTTGCAGTGTCCTGTGAAATGTAGCCCATTTTTTAAAAAAGTCCCTGCGTTTGGAGACTGCATATAAATGCACTTCTATAAAGGATCTAACATTCTCTTTGAGGTAGCGTGGGCTAAGAGGAAGCAGAAAAAGCCCAGAAAATTCTAAACTTAACTTATAATGGCCGACTCAAAGCACAGGGGATGTAAGCTCCAGCTCACACTGAGCGGAAGCAGCAGCAGCAGCAAATGCCTCTAAGTGGATCACTGGAGTTATTATTTTTTCGAGCGAAGGAGAGAAGCAAGTGATGGAATTTGTATTGTGATACAAATCAGTACTTAAGACTAAATATATCTCTTTAGCCACACATGCCTAATAAAAAGTGAAATATGAAATCACTGTTCCAAGGTTAAGATAGCTATTAATTTTATAGTAATAAAATCCTCTGGATTTGAACTTCTTCAGAAGGGAAGTCTCTAGAGACTACGACAACTGCGTTTCTTGAGGTTCTGCTGAAGTGGTAGGTCCTGGCTGTCCCAGGACACAAATTCTCGCTTTTGGCTGACCTCCATGGCCATTGCCCAGGGGACCGTTCCTCTCCTTTTACCACATAAAGCACCCAAACCATTGCCCTGCACCCATTCCTTCTCTAGTATAGAGGACACTTGTCTGGATAAAGGTTTGAAAATACCAACACCTTTCCTTCAGAACGGTAATTCCTACTTTCTCACACCTCTAACAAGTGAGCATTTTGTGCAGAATGGGAATATTTTTGCTTTCTTTTTTCTTTAAATAATGATCAAACCCTGATATTAAGTCAAAAACATAAAGGCCCTCTCTGGAGAAATCCCCTGTAGTTAGACACTGTTGGCTCTCCGCAAGTGAAAGGAGGCTAAAAATTCAACTAGGGAAAGTTAAACACCACATAATAACTAGAGTAGTCTCGCAATTCACTTTAATATAGTTGTTTCAAAACCAAACAAAAGTTAACCTTTTGTTTTTTGTTTCTCTTTTAAAAGCCTGCATTAAATCAAAGGGCTAACTTAACATCCCTACTATCCTAGTATATCGGTAACACAGACTCTTTCCATAAAGTCTCCACAGAAACCACCATCACTGAAAATGACCACTCGCATGCAAGGAGCTTCACGTGGACAGCGAGGAGAAGCAGCCCAGGTACGTTAAACAAGTGAGAGAGTGGATTGTTTTATCCATGGAAACTAGTCAAACCTAGTACAGACTGCAGCAAGAGGCAAAGGGCAGGGCCAAAAGTTTCTAGGCTATTTCTCTGGGACAGAAAAAAATGGGAAAAAAATTGGGAGACAAGCCAGCTAAGAACCTACAATGTACAGTTGCCATTCTAACATAGGCCATAAATGGGACAGGCAGGGGATGAACACTTCATTGATCGTCTAACTCTGTCTCAGAACTGCAAGACAGAAGAACGATCATCCTTCTTGACTGTAGCCTTCAAAAGCAGCTCACGTTCAAGGTGGAGAAAATTGGGATGGAATGAGAGGAAAGAGAGCTATGTAACTAAAATATCCTGAGATCATATGTTAAGTAGAGGAAACAGTCAAAATGCAACCCTCTTCAGTGCTTGTCCTTTCACCAACTGGTGCCCAGGCTCTTCCTGAACCTACAGCTATCTCCAAACTGGTCCTTATCAATATCTCTGAACCCCAAGATCGTCCCTCTCAAGGTCACATTATTTACAATGGTAACAATGATCATAGCCCTTTTTAGGTGGAGAGATACAAGGCTCCAATTTTATAAAAGTGAATCTCACAGAAATTGTGCTTCAGAAGGAAAAGTCAACAAGAAAAGGATCAATTGCCATGATCTGGCAAGAGGCAATAAACAAAATGATCCCAATGTTTTCTTGATTCCGTGAGGACACAGATTTGGAGAAGTCTCACTTTACTATTAGCTTTTCAGAACTGCAAGATAAAGGGAGGAAGCCACCATATTAAGTATTTATATCATCTGTAAAATATTTTTCTTATTTCAGAATCATTTTTAAGTGTGTGTCTTAGAAAGAGGCAATAAAATATACGTACACACAAAATAAATGACTCAATACAAGCACCACTGGTTCATTGTCTACTTTAACTGCTCCCTGGTTCATTATCTCCTTTACTTAGTGTTTGTGTGTGCCACAGTCTATGTCCTGAAATTACAAAGTTGAACAAAGCGAAAATCTCTCAACCTAGAAGTGGAGACTGGTATGAAAAAAATTGGAGTGGAGAATCACAAAGGCCTATCAATCACTCAGGTCTATAACCCAATGGGCTAGTTTCAGCTTTTAGGTGTATCAATGGGATTAAGGGCATTATGTAGCATTTCTGCTCCCGTTTTCAGATCTATATAACAGAGAGGTAAAAATTATACTTTACCTCATGGTGCAGCATGAAGGACAAATCATTGTGTGTAAAATGCTCCTCCTAATTTAGGATGCATAATAAATTTGAGTGTGAATCTTGCTATGTATAGGATGAAAGATTGTTAGGGAAAGAAATAAGAGGTAGAGGAAGTCCTCACCAAAGAGATGCTAAGCCAAGTGTTGAAGGATTAGGAATTCATTAGGAAGATGAGGCCAAGAGAAACCATGCCATATTTTAGGACCACAAAGAGATGTTTGTCAAGCTAGACTTGGTATCAGACTATAAAACAGTGTTATATTGATGTTGTTTGGTTTAAAACAGCACAGCTACAATAGATTCATCACAACTTAAGACTAAAAATAAGAGGAAAAGGCTGAAAGCAATTTGTGGAAAGGCAGCAAGCAGCATACAGAAGCAAAACAAAATAAAACAAAAGCAAAAACAAAAAAAAAAACATAAATAGGCATGTCTTTGAAAAAGTCTAGGGCAGGTAAAAAGATCTAGTAGGTAAGAAAAACAAGTGGAAAATCTTCGTAGAGTACTTGAATCTATAATATGTCAGCGACAGAATCTATAATCCATGCCTGGAACAAAGAATATCCAAGTACTTAAGTCCTTTCTTCTCTTTACTCAAAATTGAAATGCTCAGGCCCAACTAGGCCAGGGGAGAGAAGACATTTTTAACAACCATCCCCCAGGCTGCAGTCGTTGGGATCTGTGCAGCTCCATCAAAGTAGCATCAGTTGTCCAACTCCCAGGAGAACTGGGGATGGATACTCTACCAGCAAATAAGATCCACAAGTGTATTGGATGCTCTGCCAAGGAGTTTGGGTTTCATCTTGCAGGCAGAGGAGAGCCAGTGGAAGATTTAAGGATACAGATGATCCACACTTGTGCACTCTCTGGGAACACAATATACTCTGGAAAATGTAACAAATAAGATCATAAAATGAATGTCATATGGTTTTGTGTCTCAGAAGCAATCTATAAACATAAGATATAAAATATATAAATTCTCATCACAGTACATAAAATTCTCTTCACATTTATTGATGGACAATACCACAGCTATTAAAAAGGAATAAACTTAGAAACTGTTCAGCAAATCTAGTTTCACTTAGCAAGTAACTAAAGAAAGAATCAGTATCTATGGCTTTGCCTAGGTTACAAGTCTACATATTGATATTCAGGGCTTGAGTTTAATATTTCTTGGTCATTGTAAAGCACCAGCAGGTCAAGTCATTGCAATAACAGTTCAATTTTTAAGTATTTTTCTTTTTATTGTAACTTGAACTATGTTTGCTGTGTGTGTGTGTGTGTGTGTGTGTGTGTGTGTGTGTGTGTGCATGCGCGCGCGCGCGTGCGCGTCTGTAGGACACTTCTTTATTACACAGAATGGTGAATAAATAATGATTTCTCATACAATTTTTTATTCACTTTAGTATGAATCTAATAATTAGCAGGCACTATTTTGACTGAGAATGTAAAGATAAAAGTTTGGATATTGACACTAATAACATCAACAAGAATAATAAAAATGTTCATGTGGCACTAAATTCCAGGCAATTTTCAGAGTGTATTTTATATATTAATTTATCCAGTTCTCATTTAAATAAAAACTGTGAAAAGGAGTGTGAAGAGATTGCTTATAGACTTAAGATAGTTCAGAATTAGGGGTTGATAAAATTGGACTTTGAGGATAGTTACACAAATCTACAAATATTCTGGGAATCACTTACTTAAGACTATAATTGGGAACATTTTATGATTTGTAAAATGTATCTCAATAAATCTAATAAAGTAAGTTTAAAACCCAAGATAGATTCTTAACTCTTTGATTCATGTAAGTAATCCAACGTGCAGGGACATCACCTCTTTTATCCAAGATCATAAAGCTGGTGGCAAAGCTGGGATTCAAATGTAGCCTGTATGTTAATAATATATAGCCCCTGACTTAAAAGAAAAGAAATCTAGCACAATTTTACAAATTTAAGGCTTAAGTTTCATGCCTAGTATCTAAATTATGCAAATCCACTAAGTACGTATTTGGAGTAAAAAAAGAAACGAATATAAGCAGATGCATAGCAAATTTTCAAATATCTGTCCACGCATCATTATATTTCAAACTGGAGTTTACTCCTCATATTGTCAGTATAATCAGAAAAAAAATGTTTCATACAATAAACCATCTTAGAGAAGAAAATAGAGAGGAGAGTTTACTCATTGTCTGTGAACATGACAAATTGTTAGCCTGTGTGTGTTGAGTGCGTGCATGTATGTGTGTCTACCGGATAATCCCCTTCCAGGAAGCACTGTCAATTCTTCAGTGTCTACCCAGCACCTGGCATGACGCATAAGAGGCAGGTAGATGATGGCGAATGAATGACTCATGTAGTTAAAGAGTAGCTTAAGTTGGCCAACTTCTGGTATTTCATATTGACTTAAGTGTAGACCATAGAAGGAGGAAAGGGGCTACACACGATAATCTGAGGAATGTAAGCATGAAAAGACTTTGGTGAGCATCTGCTGTTAATGAAGCCACAGCTCCAAACCTATAAGGGTCAACTAATTCTTACATAAAGTCCCTTTCAAGACATTGCTCTTGAAAATGCGTTTAACTGGTTATTTTAAAAAGAAAAGGTGTCAATAAGAAAGCATAGGTGGCGGAGCTCAAATTCTTTTCTACTGCAGGAAAAATTCAGTGCATTCCTACTAATGGTTAGCCAAAGAGAAACCACTTTTTAAAATATTATGCAGTAAACCACTAACAAGTTAACACCAAAATGTAGCAAGCAGAAATAGAAAATACTTAAACAAGAATACAGTACTTGAATATCAGCTCTACAAGCTAAGAGAAACTTCTCTAAGTACTCAAAACATTTATGCACTGAGAACTTCGCTAAGTGATGGGTAGATGCTCTATGACCATTTTTACTGAACAAGCTTTTTAATGTTCAAAGAAAAAGATACGTGGACACCTGTGCAACACGTGAACACACAATCTTATTTAGACATGAATGAGTCTTTCCTACTTGGGCCCAATTTCTCCATCTACCACAAAGTTTATACATTTTTCTCTTAGCTTATTTGTGGAACATATCAAAGAAAGAAAAAAAACTGATTAGTAAGAACTTGAATGTCCAAAAAATGAATTTCCCAAACCAGGGCACTTTTAAGATCGAATAAATAATAATGATAACTTTGGGAGAAGAGAAGTAATTTAGCAGCATACTAGGAAAATAGGGACATTGTTTTCACTTCTTTAAAATCTCGTGCTTTGGGGACACAGTTTGACAGTAGTCAGGGAGAAACAACTGAAGGTTCTTGAATAGTTTTATTAAATGATCGTGACTTAAGAAATCTCGGTATAGAAGTAGGTTATGGCTGGACTGGAGCAGAAGGAGACTGAAACTGGGAAAGCCCTGGACGGTTATTGGCACGCTAAAAGACAAATAACGACAGGTGAGGTAAGGACAATGGTGATAAAAGGAGAAAAACCAATGTGAGATCAGCAGGTACGGTCCTACAAGTTGTAAAACTAGTCCAAGGAGTTAGAAGTTATTGTACACATTTCAAGACGGGATAGGTGAAGGTCAGAGCAGGGCAACTGCCGGCAGGAGGAGGCAAGAAGAGCTCAAATTCCACAGCAAGAGCCTTCCTCTCCCACTCTCCTCACTTCCGGGGCACGTGACCACCAGGATGGCGGGCTTGTACTTCGACTCAGACACAGCTGCAGTCTTCCACATTCTGCCTGCTACCCTGTCAGGCATAGCTAAGTGGCGAAGTTCCTTCACTGCTGGGGTAATAACACGCCACCAACAATTGCTTTAGACACCACTTGGTGGCACTAGCACCCTGAAATGATTGACTACAGCTTGCTGGCCTTGCCCTTGCACTGAGACCTCATGTCCCTCTTCAGCCAACTTTCAAGTTCTGGCTTTTTCCCCATTATTATCTGACCTCTTCCTCCACTTTCATATTCCTTACCTCTGTTCACAGAGACCTGAAAACTAGAAAATGAGAAAGTTTAATGTAATAATTTATTATTTCAAAAATTCCTTTAAACACATAATTTTACATAACTATGGCTGCATATTTTATATGGGAATTTTTCTATATGATACTTCTTTTTTGTTCAGCGACCTCACTTAACACTACCATAACTATCCCTACTCCTTCCAGAAAGCCCGTTTGCGAGCTGGTATGAATCCTTACCCGTTTTTTCATAATTCATCTTTCGTCTTTCAATAACATAAAGGAGTAATCCTTCTAAATCAGCTGGTTCTTCTCCTCTTCACTCTTTCAGGAGGCTACATGATATTCCATTGTGCTAATTTATTCAGTAATAGTTCTTATTAAGCAGCATTTAGTTTCTTTCTTTCTTTCTTTCTTTCTTTCTTTCTTTCTTTCTTTTGCCAAAGTAAGTAATGTTGTTGTTATAGAAATACTGTGGCTGAATTCTCCATTGTTGGCAATTATTTTTACGGGTTAAATTCCCAGGAGGAAAATATTGGTATGAAAAGTATGAATTTTTATTTTCATAAAATGTTGCCCCTTTACTTCCAAAAAATGTTTAAAATCTTAATTTCCACTAGCAATAAAAAGCCCTTTTCTGATATTTTTATTAAAAAATACTTTGTATTTTGACTTTACCAGTCTTATGAGGACAAAATAACCATTTATTATAGCGTTACTTTTTGTTTTACTGACTGATTGTGGTTTTTGGTCATCTTTTCAGCTTGTTTGGCCATTTTCATTTTATTCTTCACAGGTTTTTCCCAAAACAGGTTTTGTTCTTTTAAATAAGTTTTGCTTAGTGAAGAAGCTAGAAGAATATTACTAAAATATATTTTAGAAAGCAGAAAAATGAGATATATCACCATGACAGATTTTTACATTTAATATCTAACACAAACTAAAAAACTGGAATGTCAGAAAATAATTTTCAAGCCCTCTTCAATTTTTAGATGTCTATTCTGGGGCAGAATGTAGTTGATTTTCTCTTCACGGGAATTGTACTTTATTTCTGATTGGACAATGCGTTCTGTTGTATACATTCGAGTAGAATTAGGTTTTAAATAGAACCAGTCCTATTTATTTGAGTGCTATTCAAAATACTTGCTTAAAAAAAAGAACAAAAATCAGTAGGGAAAGAAACTGTATTTTTAAGCTTCTAAAAAGATTTTATAAACAATGGAGCCCAGAGAACAAAAAAAAAAAAGCCATAAAATGACTTGACAGTGTCCTTTCAAGTGAACATATGTGAGGGTTATGCATCCATATGTGTCCACATATGCCCTACATATGCACAGCCAGCTGCTAGCCAACCAGATTGTTCAATGTGTATGTTTACTGTAAAACAAGCCGAAAGTGTTTGGTCTCTTTGTTAGAGAAACAGCTCATAATTTCAAGTATACAAATGTCAGTTGTTTCTCATTTCTTTCTCTCCCAAGCCAAATGAGCTGTTGCTGCTCAATTTGGCAGGATCCTAACTCAGGCTGACTCGTGGCCAGCCACAGAAACCTGGCCCTGAAAGTTGGGGAAATTTTTACAAGAATAAGGAGCTTTGCCTTAATGGCTCCCTAAACTAGAGGAAGTTTTCTTAGAGCTTCATCCAGTTTTTCCCGCTCGACACTTTTAAGGATAACCACCAGCATTGTTGGGTACGGAAGGATGGAGTTAGCAAAAGGAGAGTTACCCTGTCCTTTCATATTTTGGTCAATATTCTTTCGAATCCTGCTAACAGGAAAGAGCCTGAGGCAAGGGGATGGAGGACAGAATTGTAATGTTTGACGAGAACATTAGCAACGAGACCTCAGCATCTCATCTTGTATTTCTCCTCTTACAATAGTACCGTGCACCTGAAAATGATGATGTGAGGTTTGGATACATTTCTGGTTAAAATGAACACTTTGGGCCACCATAGATCTGCTCTCATAATCACGCTATGAAGTCCAATTGTCACTCTTCATATCTGTCCACCATTTAAAGAATGGAAAAATCACACAAGGAGGCAAATGGCAATGGACGGAGCTTGTACGTTGGCACGAGGGAGTCTGAGTCTACTCTGGGAAATGTACTCTTGCTTTCAAAATTATAAGTTTTACAAATCTAGGGACGTTGCCACATAATTTGTTTCACTTCTTAGTTGCGTTCTTTTATACAGGAACAGTTGGTTATTATGCTTGATCAATAATTAATATCAGGGTAGTTTCTCTTTCTTTCTCTTGCACTGTGCCTTCCAGAGACTACAGAGTTGAATTTCTATACATTGGTCTGGAATCCCAGCCTGGTGACTTTAGGTTAGCAGCTTTGCACTTTCGACTTTAGTTTCCTCATCAGCTGGATGGGAATATTCATGCCTGCTTCCTAAGTTTGCTGATGAAGAAGAAACCAGCTGACCCGTAAAGAACACCCTTCCCCTCCTTCTCATTCCACCTTTCTCCCATGAGTACTTGCAAAAAAGAAAGCAGCCCACAGCCTGGGCAACTTAGCAACTTGGCGAGACTGTTGCAGACTCAAAAATATAAAATATGATGGGGACGTAACTCAATGAGAAGTCACTGAGCTTGGTCCCCAGAACTGTGGGGAGGGAGGGAGGGAAGAGGGGGGAACTAGGAATGCATCTTGGTCAATACAATATCCTAAAAGATCTAAGTTCAGGGGACAAAGGCTGATTCAACAGATAATTCATTTTAAGATATTTTCACGGTGGGCGGGAGGAATGGCTCAGTGGTTAGAACCTAGCAAGAGCTAGGTACTCAGGTTCAATTCCCCAGCACCACATAAACCAGGCATGGTGGTACACACCTGTAATCCCAGTATTTGGGAGGCTGAGACAGAAGGATTGCTGTTAGTCCAAGGCCAGCCTGGGCTCCCAGCCTGGGCTACAGACTGAGTCTCTGTCTCAAAAGCAAAAACAAACAAAAAAAGAAGTTTTCATCTTATATTATTAGCAGAGACCAGACAGAAATAAATGTATGTGTATATGTATGGATACATCTATAAATGAATAAGCATTTATTAAGCACCTGCTATGTACTAAAATAATAGCTGGCATATGGTAAGTATCCATTAATATTTCTAAAATCCATGAACAAGATTCAAAGGGTAGAGCACTGTCATAATTTCCTGTTAAGTGCTTAATTTGCCGGGATTTGTTAGTGAGTATTCCTTTCTCTCCAAGGCAAATGTCTCATCAAGAAAGACGGGGTTATCTATTGTGACAGGCTTTTGTAGCCCTTGAGAAACCATTGAACGAATCCAGCTTCCAACTTGCCAACTCAGGTTCCTTCTCCACATAATCACGACTCATCCTTTTTCTCCCTTACCCCTGCCATCTTCCTGAAGCTTTACAAAATTTCCTGACAATTAAAAAAATACCATTCTTACTGCTGCAGGTGTTCATGTGTTAAGGTCAAAAATAATGCACTGCTGACAATCATGAAGAGAGAGAGGCCAGCTGTTTGCATCTGGCGATGGAGTAAGGGAGAACAGCTGCTGGAAGCTGTAGCAGAAAAGAAAATGAGCAACTGAGCAGCTGCTGGTGATTCAGCATCCAGTAGGCCACGCAAAATAATTGAAATCCAGAAGAAGCATGCAGGGCTCAACTGAACTGTTTCACTGGATCCTGTTCTTCATTAGAGCATCTTTTATTAGAGACATTCCCATGGTAAGTACATGAGAAATGCTACAGCAATAGCACCACCATGGCCCCATGCAATCCCGTTGGAGAAGCAACCTAGGACAGGTAAAACGCTGCACACACTTCTTTCAGCAAGTCCCTGCCTCTTTTTTTCAAGAAAAAAAAAAAAACAGTCTACTGTGAGCAAGGGAAGGAATACTGACCAACAAGAGAACCATCACAAGATTTGGCAAGAAATAGTTCTTTTTTTTAATCTTATGTGAGAAAATTGTTACTGTAATAGTGACCCATATTCTAGAATTCCAGTATACCGACATAAAAATGACAAAGTACATATAATTTAAACTTTAAAAGGTACATTGTAAAATCTTATTTATTAATGTTTCAAAAATTTTATTATATATTTATTCTTCTATATTTTAATAAAATAATGGTTGAATGTCTTTGAACCATGGTACATCTGGTGACAAAATGGCTTGCCCATGTGCTTCAAGTTGTTTTTTCTAAAATTAGCTAAAATTTTCATATATCGTAATCTAAGTGACCCTAAAGAATGCCCATCACTCTTTATTTTTATCTACACAAACGAAAAGCAGCTTGTGGCTCTGACTTGCAGATTTCCAAATCTTTAGTCTGAAAGGTAAAGTGCAAGAAAAAATGCAACTACATTTAATGTCATGTATTGCAGAATTAAGGATACTTATATAGCATATATCAAGCCATATGCATTTATTAAAATTTTTTGAATATAGTGAGGGGGAATACGCTGATGTATAGCATTATGAAAGAGAGTTGGCAAAAATCAATTACCAGTGTAAAGTTGAACGCACAATGTATACTGTAATTAGCACTAAGGTAAAATCATAGGTAGAAGACAAAGATATGAAAAGAATTTGTATATTTGAAGCAACCAACATGGTGTAGTCAAGAGGAAGTTTTTGATTTTTAACTTCTGTTAGTTTTACTTTTATGTAGATACTAACAAATATTTGTGAAGGAATTCAACGCAAAGAGTAAAACATCTGTATTTTAAAGCTGCCATTATGAAGGGAAAAGTGAAACTGCTTCTAACAATGGCATATATGTGACTAAGGAAACTCCCATCCCAAAGATGAGCACCACAGCCTTTTAAGACTGGGTCCATCATGGTAAGACAGATGGCCCAGCCAGACTAGATGAGCTCTAAAATTCAGAATTGAAAGAAATGAAGAAACAGTCAATTAATTTCTAAATATATGTCAAACTGTAAAGTGTGACTCCATGATGTGAATTAGGAGATTAGAGAAAGGGGATAATTGTCAACAGACTAACGGTTCTAAGCATCTGACTGTTTACTTGCCAACCAACAAAGCCCAAGACAAAGTTCCTGGGTGCTTTGTATAAATTTCCTCAAAGCAAAATTGGATGTTGTTTCTATTCGTAGTCCCATCTCATGTCTAGGCTTTCTTTCTTGGTCCAGGGCTGGAAGAGGTACTGGGGCTTCAAGCAATCTGGTAAGAAGTTGGGATGCTGTATACCCTCAGTTTTACTGTCTCACATTCCTGTAACAACAGACTCCAGAGTTTAAATACTCTACGCAAGGCTGCCTTTGGGTCAGCTTTGTCTACTCATCTGTTTTCTGGAGAAATTGTGATATTCTCATGATTCCACCATGAACATCTTTATACAAAGCCAATTTTCCAGACATTTTGAAACTTCCCTAAGGCCTGCTTGTATAAAGTGTAAATGTTCCACGTTAACATAAGATATTCCTGCACTCTGAATGTGAAGTAACTCAAGACCCTGACAAACTTGTATGTTTTCCAAAATATGTTTGCAGATTTCCCCCCTTGCCTATAAAATAACATTGAAGGAACCGTTCACTCCATAAATACAACTGTTGAGTATTTAAGTGGCTTGCACTTCATCAGCATCATCATCACTGGACCCGTAAAGTGCCCTTTCTTTCCAAGGCCAGGATCATAATGTACTTGGAGTATTTGGTAAGTATTTGAGGAACACACTGAGAAGATACAGCCTCTAGGTTTTAATCCACCTTCTGTAAAAGGGCCATCATGCAATTATCTCCAAATATGAATTTTTGCAGCAAAAATGTTATGGTTAATTATATGTATCAACTTTAATGAGCCATTGGGTACCCAGGTATTTGGTGAACTATGACTTTTAGGTAAGAACAGGTTTGGCCAAGCTAAGCATGACAATTATTAGGCTCCGGAAAGCAAAGTGAATGCTGTAATCCAATCAATTAAAGACTGAAAGAGAATAAAAATTCAGAGTGTCTTCTAAGCTAAAAATAAAGCTTTAAAATTCTACTCTAATCTACCCTACTTCCTAGAATCTGGATGGTGACACTTCCAACCCTCTTCTGTCTTTATTGAAGCCATCCATTTCAATGGATTACATTTATTTGTTGAAGTACTTAGTACAATTGTCCAAGGTCCTTCTTGTGAAAAAGTAGCAACTCTGTGTGGTACGGTGGGGAGTGCACATGTGCGTGTGTGTGTGCTTCTATGGAGAAAGAAATTACAGAAGACATGGGTGTAGGCAAAGACTTTCTCAATAGAACACCTGCTACACAATATTTAACACCAAGAATCAATGACTGAGGTTATATCCAATTAAAAAGATTCTGCAAATCAATGGAAACAATCAACTAAGTGAAAAGAGAATTGATGCTACTTATTCCTCACATAGAGGGTGAATGTATAGAATATATCAAGAAACTGAAAAACAGACACCCTAAAATTAAAGTCTCGATTAACAACTGGCTCACTGAAATGGACAGTTCTCAAAAGAAGTACAGATGGTCAACGAATACATGAAAAAAGCACATTTTTAGATATTCAAGAAATGCAAATCAAAACAACACCAAGCTTCCATCTTACCTCAGTGAAAATGGCTGTTATCAAGAACTTTAAAAACAATAGATGCTGATGAGGACGTGGCAACAAAGGAATCCTTATACGTTCCTGGTGAAAATGTAAACTGGCACAATCTCTATGGAAATCAGTATGGAAATTCCTCAAAAAAAGAATAGGTAATTCCATTTCACTCAGTGAGATCTCTTCTGGGTATCTTTTTTAAATGTTAAAAGAAGCATCATATAACAAAGGTACGTGCTCATTCATGTTTATAGCAGCACAACTCATACTAGTTTAATTATGGAAGATGCTAAAATTTCCATCAGATGAATAGTCAGAGAAACTGTGTTATATATACACAATTGAACACCACTGCACAATAAAGGAAGATAACAGTTAAGTTAGGGCTGGAGTAATAACTCACTGGTTAATGTGCTTGCCTAGCATGCACTAAAAACCCGAGTACAATTCCCCAGCACCCATAATCAGGGAGTGGTGGCGCATGCCTGTAATCCTAACACTCAGGAGGCTGAGGCAGGGAGATTTCTGTGAGTTGGAAACCAGTTGTGAGCTCAGAACCAGACTGGATTACAAAGTGAGGCCCTGTTTCAAAAAAAGAAAGATAAAGTTGACTCATTCATAGGAAAATTAATGTATTTTGAGACCATTAAACTCAGTGAAGTGAATCAGACCCAGAAGATTAAATATCACATGGTTTCTCTAATATGAGAAGCCTAAAGTGCAAATATGCAGTAGAGCCAAACACGAGCGAGGGTAGGAAGCAGGCAGAAGGATGGATTGTGGAAAGGGGGAAAGAACGTGCGAGGGCGGGATAGGAGAAAAGGAGGCGAACATGACCACGGTTCACGCGCATCAGCTTCTGAAGTCTAATGTAACTCTCACATATGAAATATTCATGCTAATAAAAACAGTTATTGTTGGGCAAAAACACTCTTGGTGTCAATAATTCATGTTTCTGGGTCGAGATATTCTTCTAAGTATTAAATCAATTTAATGTCACAAAGTTAATTTAATCAATATATTCTACACCAGATTAATCATTAAAATTCACTGAGAAACTTGTTTTAGGCATATATTTTTCTAACTTACATTTCCCCCTTTCTGTATTTCCTTGACCAACAAACTCAGTTCATAGGTCTGGGGTAGCTTTTCAGCATCTGTAAATTTTTTCAGGTTTCCTAGTAATTCCAAAATCTACCTTAGAGATTTGGGAACCTCCCCATACCAGTCAAGGGGTTGGCTATACGAGTGACTCAGGCATGTGTGTGAATTGTCCGGTAATCTGAATAAATGTGTAAATCTCTCTCTGTGACTAAACATGGGAAAAAATAGAAATTTAATTTCTATCATTCAACGTACTTTCTATTTCTTGAGATGTTCTCCTCGATAAAAAGGAAAACAAACTCAATCACTCCAATGTTTTCCTTCTTTTGTCTCAGGTTGAGTCTGAAATAGGGTGATGGAGAAGTGTTTACAGCACCAAAGGCTTCAAGTAAAGGACTGTTATGCCGCGTGCCAAGGAAGATTGGCCATCACCCAAATTTTACTTTAGATGTCATTATTGATGATACCCACATGCACACGCACATGCACACGCAAGGGTATGGAAAGGTTTGTCACTTACCTAATTGGGGTGTTTTGGGAGCAGGGCAGGTCTCTAGAGCAAGTCCGAAGTCAAGGGCAAAGAAACATGTGCTGGGTTGACGTGGACAGGGTGGGGGGAGAGTTCCTCCCGGTGAGGTATGTGGCTTGGTTAGCATCAGTAGGGAGCCCAGGGGTTGATCATCCACGGGTCCAGATGTTCAACGGAAGTGGATGAGAAACTGACAAAGGTTGGAAGTTGCGAGCAGTTGGGTTATCAAAATTCAGAGTAAAGAATTTGCATTACTAGGATATTTGTCCTGGATTTCATTTGTCACCACAGAAATCCTCTAAAATAACCAGCATCTTTTTAAATCCTTCAACTTTAATAGTAATAGTATTATGGTTATATTTATGAATTAATTTCACAATCCCAAGAACTGGTGTGTACTGTTCATATACTTCGTTTAACCCCAACTGCGATTTTATGAAACAGGTACTACTCGTACTGCCCTTCATAGACAAAGAAAATGAGGCACAGAGGTAAAAGGATATGCCTCCTGGCAGGTCAGAGGCAGAGTGAAGATTCCAGCTCAGCTGGTCTGGTTCCACATTCTGTTTGAACCCCTGTCCTATACTTTTCTCTTTTGCCCTCCTCCCCCTCCTCCTACCGCTATCTGATGTAACTGATACATAGTGTGTGGACATTCTATGAAGTTTTGTCTGTCTCGGGGACTTATTGCTTCCATGAACACCAGTTCAGGGAATAGAACTTGGGGTCGACTCTTCAGAAATGGATCAGCCAGCAGTTTTGCGAAGATCACACGGTACTTTGAAATTGCATAATTTAAGAATATTTCATGAAGAAACTTCACAAAAAATAGGGCAGAGTTTAGGAAAAAGCAATAAGGAGCGAAATGAGAAGTCATCACTACTCTGTCTTCATGGGTGAGTGGCAGAAGTGATTAGAGGAAGCAGGAAAGCAGGCTTTGTGGAGTAGGCCATCCCAAAAGAGCTGTGGCCTTTGGCTGAAAACAAAGCTGGGAAGTTGGAGATACATAGATGCAGATGACGGATGGATAGATAGATAGATAGATAGATAGATAGATAGATAGATAGATAGATAGATAGATGATGGATGGATGGATAGATAGATACATACATACATACATACATACATACATACATACATACATTTAAAATCTCAATTATGGCTTTGAATAAAAGAGACAGAAAGGATATAGTAGTCAGATGTCTTCATATAAATTTCTTGAGCCGAAGTTATCCAAATTTAGCAGTCTGCTGCTGCATGGTCGAAAGATTTGATTTTTTTCTTTCTTTTTTTTTTTTTTTTTTTTTTTTTTTTTTTTTTTTTTTTTTTTTTTTTTTTTTTTGTCTTTTCGTCTTTCTGAGATAAGGTCTCACACTATAGTCTAGGCTGGTCCTGAATTCATTGTGGATCCCAGACTGACCTATAATCACGGCCATGGCAATCCTCTTGCCTCAGCCTGCCAAGTGCTAGCATTACGGGCATGCGCCACCAGGCCAGTTTATATGGTGCTGGGGAATTGAACACAGGGCCTGAGACCACTATGCAAGTGCCTTAATCACTGAGCTACACCCCCACTCCCAGTTCAGAGATTTTGGAAAATCACCTAGAAGTTGTTATTATTTAGATTGGGAATGTCCCCCAAAAGCCTAGTGTTCAGAAGATGATTTAATTATGTGGAGTAACGCACTGATTTCCTGTGCTGTTAAGAGGTAGGGTCTATCTTAATGGAGGTCATCACTTAGGCTTGACCTGGAAGAAGCAGGTCACTGGAACATCACCTGAAGTTCTACAAAGCTCTCGCTTTCATGGCTTCCTATACACAGCGTCTCTCTGGCCTGGCCTTCGCTAAGCCCTTCCACTGCTGCCAGCCACCCATGAGTGGACCAAGACCTTCTGAAATTGTGAACTAAAATGGACCTTTTCTTCCTTAAGTTGTGGGTGTTGGACATTGTGTCCCAGAAATGAAAAAGTAAGACAGAAGTCCAAGAAACAGACGTGTGGTATCTTTTAAATTGAGAAACAGAGATCCAAGGCTTGATCCCATGGAGTTTTATTGCGGTGTTTGTGGTTTAATAATAACTGATATGGTCCTTTCCAGTGACGTTTGAAAAGAGTCTTATGTTGGTGTCATTTATTGTAAACCATTAACTGAGCCCGAAGTTCATGTAGGAGTCACTGTGGCTTATCACTGGAAAAAATATTCTTGAACTGGTTATAAACTTGGGCGTACTGCATTAACCCCTTACAACAGTTTTCTGTATTCAACTATAAAAGAGCAGCCCAGAATTAGGGGTGAGATCCCTGCATGCCTTGGACTTACAATACCCAACGCTTCTTAGGATAATCTAGGAGTTTCTGTTACTCTGAACCTAAGGACCATGAATGTTACAGACAAAAGCATTGGCCAATGCAAATGAACTTTTTCAGATAGACTTGTAAGTTTTAGTTAGTACCTGTATCACTAAATACATTGATAGATATAGCCAAGTGGAAAACACAAAGCCTAAAGATTTCTTTGCTGCTATCAAAACACTGCTTTATGACAATGAGAAAAATTTAACCACCCAGAAAACAGAATATAACGTCATAATCATAATGACACAAGGAAAGTAACTGAAATCCATATGTAGGTGGGTATGTATTCAAAAGGCATAGGTGTTGGATCTGTACATGTCCCAGCTTTATTATTCCTCAAAAATGGCTCTTTTGATAAATGTATGAATGACACCGTGTGCAAACTATTGGAGTGTCATCATTAACATTATTTCTGATATTTTTGTAATATTTTCTTTTCCATGATAGATAATTTATTGCTTTTAGAAAGGCCCATTTCCACATTTTGAGGTGGACCAAAAGATAATCTTGAAGCCACCACAGCTATCTGGGACAAAAAAAGAATTTAATCTTTTTAAATATACCTCTTCAAAATCAAATGTTTGAGATTGTCATTAAATCAAAACCGGACCCCAACTCAGGATTTAGTTTGGCTTTGACTCTTGGACTTGTTGGGCAGCCTGGAGGTGTTAAAGTAAGTCATTTATTACAGTTATCTGCTAAATCATGACCCCTAGTTTAATGAGTCTGCTTTTCTGCTATGAGGCTCAAACTTAATATAGCCAATTCCTTTGGAAGAAGCAAGGTATTTAATAGGACTTTTATGTGCCTTCCATGTTTAATTGAAATACCAGATGCATTTAAGAAATTGCATTGCTTTCAATACCACAAAAATTCATGAGCCACCTCAAAGGCATATTCGCTTATATGTATTAATATTTATTCTCTTATCTCTACCATACCAACAAGCCATAGTATTACAGTTTCAGCAACTTGTGTACCATTTGCCTCTGGAAAAGGACAATTTTCAAATAAGTTTTCATGGGTTTCAATCACGTAACAAGCTTGATAGCCCCTTGTTCGGTTCTCAAAAATACTCAATATATAAGCAGTTAAGTCTGGGTTTTCAAAAAGTCTCAAAAAGATCAAGGTAAGACGAGGAAAAATTGTAAGTACATGATAGCCAGGTGTTTCTTTTTCTCTTCTATGGGAGAGGAATAGTGCTGGGCACTCCCGGAGCTACAGAGATGGACAGAAAGATGTATGAGTAAGAAGAGAAGGATTTCCTAAGTCAGTTGAGGAGTAGAAGAACACTGAAAGTTTTCAGCCAAGAATAAGGTCTCAGTGTTGTCAAGGATCACAATGGTAAACGAAGATCTCAAGATAAAGTGAGCACAAGCCTTGGTTAATTTGGCTGCTGTTCCATTCCATAAAAGGAAGGCAGGATTTTGCTATACAGTGAAGTGAAAAGCTCTTGTAAATGTTTAGTGTCTGCTGCCCATTGTGATTAGTTGGAACCCCCAAAGTGTGCTTGGATCTTTCATGGAGAAATAGGAAAAAAGATATATGATCACTGGGCAGTCTTAACATAGGAGCTTTGGATGGGCATTTAAGTTAGAGAAAACTCTATTATGTCCACCCCAGGAAAAGACCCATGTACAGACAAGAAAATCAGTCTAGACAAACATAAAATACTTTTCACTTTTCAATACATATTTAAGAAGGATTCCCCATTTGCAGAGTATATCTGATTTCAGTAGATCAACCATGGAAGCACTGCATGAAAATTTTTGTTGATTCATATGAAGAATATCTGACATTCCCTGAATGTTTCTTACAAAAGAAGGAACAGTGACTGGTTTAAGGGCTGATAGGGGAGGGGCAGACCTGGCATCAAATGAAAAACATAAAGACATATTAAGGGATTTTTATTTTTGTTTTGCAATTGCTTGGAAATTTGCTTGGAAATTTCTACTTTTTAATACATACTGTGGAAAAAACAAAGGCTCTGCTTATCAGAGGAAAGTCATTCTGTCACACACACCCAAAGTGTCCTTTATCTATATAGATTCTGTTTTTCATGTTAAGAGGAACAGTGTTTTTCTACATCCCCTTTCCTTGTGATATTCACAAGTATCTTTGTCTAGACAGCCAACATATATGCTGTCATTCTCAAAGAGTTATTGATTTAATCCCCAATTATTTTCTGAGCTAAAGTACCTCCAAAGTGCTCATAATGCTCATTAAGCTCTTTAAATGGGAGAGATAAAAAAATTGTTTCCTCACCTTTTTTTCTTTTTGGTTTGAAGCACAGTCTTGCTCTGTAGCTCAGGCTGGTCCCAAACTCAGGTTGGCTTTGGACTCACAACAATCTTCCTGTCTCAGCCTCTCAAGTGCTGGGATTACAAGTATGTGCCATCATCATGACTGGCTTACGTGTTGCTGAGGAATCGAATTCATGTACTTAGCACTTGATGTAGCACTTGCTAGGTAAGCACTTTAACCACTGAGCTCTTCCTCTAGCCCATATCTTCTATTTTCTAAGTAAATTTGTCATCTCAGGATTTAGATCATCAACTAAGCAGTTAGGATGTCAACTAGGCAGTTGTGATGTCTTCCCTGCTGTTGGAAACACAACATTTAGGTAAGCTGGAGTCTCAAAAGTCATGGAGAAGTCAGCTTTTGCCCATCCCCTTATATAACTGGCTTTTTGGACCAAGCAATGTTGACAGAAAAGGGTTCAGAAATAGCTACTCAGACATACTAATCATATGCTTTTTATATCTACTTAAAGTTAAATTTGGCTCACTTTTATATATCTGTATTAGTGAGCTTCTCCATTGCTGAAGTACAATAGCCAACATTCACAATTTATAGAAAGAGAGGTTTGATTTGGCTTACAGAATGCAGGATTCTGTACGTGGTACCCTGGCTCCAAGGCCGAAACATCATGGTTGAAGGTTATGGCAGAGTAAAGTTGCTCACCTCATGACAGCCAGGAAGCAGGAAAACAAAAGGAAAGCTAGGAAAAGAAATGCACTGCCCAAGGTATATCCCTAGGGATACACATCTGCTGCCGGGTCTCACCTCCTAGTAGCACGTTTAGCTAAGAGCTCATCACCGGATTGATAGCTTGATGAACAGAGCGTCACCAAGATCCACTTACCTACCAACAACTCCACTTCTTCACCCCAGCGGGACACATTTGTGTGTGTGTGGGGGGGGGGGGGGGGGGGCATTCTAAATCTAAACCATAACATTCTTATCCTGGCTCTCAAAAGGCTTATTCCATCCAGTTACGTAAAATACATCTTGTCTGTTGCTAAGACTTGCCAAAGTCTCCACAGTTTTGGTAAGGCTGAAACTCCAAGTTCAAAGACTCCTCTGAGAGTAAAGGCAAACTCTTACTTAAAAGCTCCCATACAAATATATTTAAAAAGTTAAATACTTCCAGCATACAATGGCACTGAACAAACATTTCCATTCCAATGGGGAAGAGTGGAAGATAGAAAAGAATCAGACCACAGCCCAACAGGGCAAACATTAAACCCTGCAGCTCCAAATTCAACACCCAGAGCAGGTTATACCCAGATATGAATTCCAAAATTGAGCAGCTCTACCTCCATTTCACTGCCTGCTGTAGTCACACAGCATCTTTCCAGGCTGGCTCAGCTCACACTGGCAGCTTTCCTTGGAAGATGGTCCGTATTTCTGACATCTCCGCCTGCCTGGTTCTCCATTGCACTCCTACCTCCATTCATGGCCCTTTCTGGGCACATCGCTTGGTCACCCAGGCCTTCCTTTGAAATCTGGATAGAAGTCTCTATGACCTTCTAACTCTTGCATTCTGTGTGTAGCATGTGGATGACGCCAAAGTCTGCCCCAAGCTCAAGCAGTAGCCTGGTCCCACTGGACTATAGCTGCAGAAGCCTCCAGTGACTGCATGGCTAAAGTCAGGAATACTCTTCTCTTGGTTGTTTTGAATGGGCTTCCAAACTGCACGGTCAGGTGTAGTCATAACAACAACCTCACTTCTCTGGTACATATTGTCTGTATTAATGAGCTTTCCTGTTCCTTGGACACAATACCCGAAACTCACAACTCTAAAAATGAGAGGTTTAGTTTGGTTCACTGTACAGTAAATCCAGTCAATAGTTCATTGGCTTCAAGACACAATTGTCATGGTGGAAGACCATAGCAGAGGAAACCAGGAAGCAGAGAAATAGGAGACTAGCTGGAGAAGGAGACCTTCACTCCAAAGGCCTGGACCCCATGACACCCTCTCCCATCCGGGTCCCTCCTCCTCACAGCGCATCTAATTATGTGCTCATCACTGGATTAATCCATTGGTGAACACTATAACCTCATAATTCAATCACCTACAAAAGCCAAACCTCTAGGTTCATGAGAATTTGGGAGAACTTTCTAGACCTAAACCATAAAGAAATCATTTTAGTAATCAGTAAATCCTACTCCTTGAGTGAAGGTGTAGCATCTCTAGTTTTCATGACTAAATAAACTAATTGACAGAGACTGGGGAGTCACAGATTACAAATTCACAATAATAATGCTCAAATTTTGTCTTTTCTTAGAAAATTATGAGAATACCTTAGTCATATTATGAAAATATTGGCTCAGGGCTAGAGTTTTATTGGCACATCCACTACATTAAATAATAGAAGGGTTATTCTCTGATGAGAGGGCTGTATCTATGGAAGGGCAGTGGAGCACAGAGAAGGCAAGTGGGAACAGGTGCAAGGATCCAAAGGAAATTAAGATAGAAGGGACCAAGCCAGACAGCAGGCAGAAAATAAGAAAATTTAAGTTTAGACTTCAGTTTTTCCATATTTCAATTAGGTTTTGCTAAGCAACTCTTTAGAGAATTTTTTTTAAAATAATTTTTCTATCTGTTAAAATTCTTTTGTTTTATTTTTAGGAAGCCTTTTCATACCAATTAAAAATATTGACTATTAAATGTTTGTAATATTTGAATCTTTTGATTTTCTTTAGGTGACAAACAAAATGGATCATCTCATTCACATTTCAAGTACTTAAGTGACCGCTGAAGTTCTAAATGGCATTTAGTAAAGTCCTACCAGAGCGCCCAATGTCTAGTGCATTTGGCTCAATAAAATCAAAACTATATTTATTCTACTTAAATGACCTGACTAAATTTGGTACTTTGACTCCACCTTAATGATGAGAATTTCAACTAAAGGAAAACCAAACTAAGATGTATTCGTTGTTATCAATATTTTCTGTCTTTATTTCTTCTTTTCTTCTTCTTCTTCTTTTTTTTTTCTTTGAGACAGGCTCTCACTCTATAGTTCAGGCTGGTCCTAAACTCACTATCAAGCCCAGGCTAGCCTTGAACTCATAGCAGTCTTACTGCCTCAGCCTCCTAAGTACTAGAATTACAGGCATGCACCACCATACCCAGTTTATGTAGTGCTGAGTAATCAAATGCAGGGCCTTGTACTTGCTAGGTAAGCACTCTAACAGCTGTGCTATTCTTTCAGCTCCCAGTTGTTAACCCCAAAAATGAATTCTTTCTTCCTTTCCGGATTGTGGAACTACTAACAAGACTAAGTGTTGACCAACCAGGGAAAGAAACTTTCATTCTAGACCGAGACTAGGAGAAGTAGGAGACAAACTTATAAGTGAACTTCTCTAACCACTGGGGTTGGAAAGCTACAGTTAAAGGGTGAAAGAAATACAGAGGAGGGATAGGCCAGTTGAATGGAGAAATGTTCAGGACTTTGGGAATCGGTGTAGATCTTCTAGGAATTTAGGCACCCCCTTTTTTCTGTTTTTCTGTGGTTTTTGAAGGGATCACCATCATGGCAATTGTCACCTATCATGGTACCAGGAGGTGTACATGGAATTATTAAAATGTTAGAAGTTGTTTGAGGGCTATTCTGGCAGCCATAGTAAGTCCAGCCAACACTGAATAGCCCTCCTGAAGAGGAACTTCTGGCCTACAGACATCCTACCCTCAAAGATAAACAACATTGGGGGGATAAAAATTCAGTGAGGCCACATAGACAGTTTAATATTATGTCAAGTAACAATAACAAAGGCAATGCAGAAGAAGAATAAAGGCTTAGGTGATGGTTCAAGATCAAAAGAGACAGGCACTAGTCTAGCTCACAGAATGATTCTCTCATTCAACTGGCCCTGTGCTCAAAGTCAGAAGGCTTAGTCATGTCTGAGTCTCAATACCACAACTGTGGGAAAAAAAATAGGCATAAGCACATTAGCTTAAAGTGTAGAAGAAAGGCTCCAAAGGAGCATTTTAGCATGGAGAAGGGCAGTGGAAACGTGTATGGCTGTGGCAGGAGGGACTGGCCAAACAGGAAGCTTAGCAGGAAGTTTCGTATTGGCTTAGCAGTAAGGAAATTGTCTAAGGTCTAACTAGTTTCAGAAGTGGGGATAGAGAGACTGTTCTTGTATAGTAAGAGCATGCATGTGTGTGCTTTTAAATGGATCAGTGGGGAGAATTAAGAACTATTGCCGTACCCAAGAACTCGTTTACACAGGGGACAAGGCCAAGGGAGGTGGGGGGGGGGGGGTGCGGATCAAAACCTGCAAAAGTTACAGTGGAAAAATGCACGGGTACGGAGTGGTTTGAGATCTCTCATGTGCAACAGCAGTAAAATTTCTTTTTGCAGAGGACTTCAGATCCCTCGTTCACAGTGTTTCTAACGAAATGACAACGGCAGTGAGCAATATCTTATAACAGAAATGCCTAGATTAAAACTTGTTAAGACTGAACTAGGCTGAAGACTAGAAGGTTATAGAAGAATAGGAAGACAATTTCTTTCTATTTCTTCCTTCCCTCTTTTTGACAGATGAGAATTCAGATTTGTCAAGAATTCTGCAGGAAGAGACTCAAATGGAAAAACATCAAACCAGCAGTTAACTTCCTCTATATCATGCAGATCTAGACATAAGTGAAAACATTCTAAAACTTAGCAATGGTCTTTCCTTCTATCAAGACTCCAGGATAACAGAATATAATTTCGAAGATGAGAATTCCAAGAACTTGGATGCTTCCTTATTTTGGTTCAAGGGAATTCTGGCACTCTTAGGAAGAGCAAGAATGAAGTATGGAACACTGGTATGAAAGTCAAGTCAGAGAAAGCCTTGATTCTTTTTACATAAACTTGAGCTGAATACAACTTTCTCGTGACATTCCAGCCTTTTCCTTTTCTTCCTATCTTGGACAGAAATAAATGAAAAGATAGGACCAAAAAGATGGATAATATTTAAAAGATTTTCCAGATGCTTTAAAAACCCTGGGAAATATTCAATTCTTGTTCAATCTGGGGCATAAATTAGTGAGTGTATTCTTTTACTCAGAATTATCCATCTGGTTCCTGAACTGAGCGTTCGTCTGTGCCCTTGTGAACAAGTTCCAGTGCAGTTGGAGGTGAACTCACTGGAGAGGCTTCCATCAGTCTGAGTCGCTGATAATCATGTTTCTTTTGTCCTTTCCTCCTCTTTATGATTCAAATAAGTAATAAAAAAAGATTGTTTTGACACAAATTCAAGGCAGGTTGTAACATTTACAAATTCTGGCACGTGTGTCACTTAAATAACTACTTATCCTAAGACAGATGTAGGATAACATGTTGTAGGTCTTATCAGTCTATACTTAAGAATCTTAAGACATAAAACTATTAAACTTAAGTCTTATTTCAGGTTTGTTTGAACTTAGATTTCAATGTGAACAGGTTGTATGAAAATTAAATTTGTCCAAGCCATTTATTTAACTGCATTTGACTGCTTGGTGGGTACACCATGTACCTGGCATGACTGGTTTTTGCTAAAAAAAAAAAGTGTCATTCTGAAAAAGCAGAAAAACTGCTTTCATAAACAGTCAGAAGGGCCAAGAAGCTGATATTCATTATTTCATTCAATCAACAGTGAAAAGAATTTTGTTTAATCACCTGATGGCTGACATGAGGTGGTTCCTTCAGAGTGTTGTTTTATCTCTGCATTTATTTTGCCATTCATTTACAATCTTATATTAGGTCCAGCATTTAGAACATTTTCAATTTGTTCAAGCATATAAACTGTGGAAGTCTTCTGATTTTTAGTACTATGCCTTAAAAATTATACAGAATGTACCGAAAGCTTACTTTTTGCTGTGTCTAGGAGGAAAGGTCTGCTTAAGAAAACTCAGTTTAGAAATGCTAAAACCCATAAGTGACTAGCATTGTGATAAATCCTAGAAATGTGTTCTGTAAGAGATAAAATCAGTTGATTAAATTATGCTTAACACTACAGTTTTAAAAATAAAAGAAAGAAAAAAATAATAGTTTGAGTATGTGCCAGTTGTAGAGTTTAGATAAGTTTTGGTTAAAATTGTTTTTACATAGGAAATCTTAGGCAACTTTTTTTTCTTCTTCTCTCATCACCATAATACCATTTGCTGTCTTCAGTGGGCACATGTATGTAAACTTACATTAATTAATTCACATTCATGTGCTGTGAATTAAATCAATAAAATTTGTTGAAAATCTCACCTGTAGGCTAACATTGTTCGTAGGTCTATAGCTGGTTTTCTTTGATATTCAGGCCTTCTCTTAAATCAATGATATTATTTACAAACTTTTAAAAATGCAGAATCTCACATGAATTAAATCAGAATATCCATTTTAACATAATTTCTGTGTGATTGGTAAGCACTTTATAACTATAGATACGCCAGTCCTAAGCAGTTCTCAAACTCTAGCTTGTATAAGCTCACCTGGAAGGTTAACGATGATTTTACATTAGAAGAACCTTTGAATGAGAGGATACAAAAGAATAAAAACATGAACTGTGCCTTTAAGTATACTGTAGATAAGAAGCAAACTCACTGCTCACTGACCCACCGAGCGAACATTTGGACCTTAAGGTAGCGGGGTGTTGAGAACCTAAAGATTAACTTGAAGTCAAGTTGTCAGGAAGAGTAAACTGGAAGTACCATTGGTAGAAGGGAGAGATTTGGAAATCTTGGCAAAATTTGTGAAAAGAGGGGAGAAGAAAGACAACATGTTTCTTTAAGAATATATTGATCTAGAAACCACCATTGAAAATGCACACCATTGACGGCTGGAAATAAATCCTAGTGCAGCTAAAGCCAAGGATTAAAACACGTGTGAACAGCTGCAAGGCAAGATCCTCACCTTCGTTCCTTTCTGTCGTCAGGGTTACGTGTTCCGTTACGTGTTAAATAGCTTTCTGTTGACTTAAGAAACAAATAATTTACGTGTATCTTTAAAACAAAAAGCCTGCGGAAATTTTCCTACTTAGATGCATTAGGATTTGGAAGAAGAAAGTAGGCATAAAAAAAAGAACTTTACTGTAAACTATAACCCATTCAGAGGATTTCCAGCCCCAAAGAAGACAGAGAAATATCTGTTTGGTAGATGACATTTAACTTACAACATTACAAATAAAGCTAGTGTATAATACAAGAAATTCTATTTACATTCATTCTAGTTATGTTCTTTTTTAAATTCCATTTTTTAACAAGGTCTTGCTGTGTTGTCCAGGCTTGTCCTGAGCTGACTATGGAGCCCAGACTGGCCTTGAACTCATGGCAATCCACCTGCTTCAGCCTATCGAGTGCCAGGATTACAGACACATCTGGCTTATGTGGTTCTGGAAAATCAAACCCAGGACCTTATGCTTGTTAGGCAGGTGCTTTGACCACTGAGCTATAATCATAGTCCCTCTAGTCAGGGTCTTAAAAATGTTTATCAAGTGATTTTTAGGAGAAAAATTATTAGTGTTTTTTTTCAGTACTAGAAATTGATCCCAGAGCCTTTGTGCTGTGCTAAAGCTTCAGCCCATTGTTTATGCTTAGAAACAGGGTGTGAGTAAATCCCTATATTACTCAGGCTGGACTCAAATGTGCAACCCTTCTGCCTCAGCCTCCTAAGATACTAGGATTATAAGCATGCACCACCACATCCATCTGTTGGCTGTACTAAATATTCCTATACAAGATGAAATTGAACCTTATGATTTTGTCATTACAATCATCAAAAATTAGTAAGTGCTACTTCATATAAAATGTCCCCCAAGACGAGACAAACCTGTATGTTTGGGAAGTTTTATAAATACAAACATAGGTAACCAATTCTTCTATAACTACCTATCACATCTCTCAATTTCTAGTCTTTCTGTTTAGAATTACTAGGATACATATACAATTTGTGTCTGCTTTACTACCACCACGGGTGAAGAGAATTCTGCAGTGTATGAAAATTATTGCAAGACAACATGTGCTACGGCTACTAAAAATAATCTTCTGATCTTAGGGTGATATTTACTGACCGAGGAGCCTTGTAACATGATGTGACATTGTACGTGGGTCAAAGTGAAGAAAAATTACTAAATATGTGATCCAGCTTACAAGTAGCAAAAGGAGTACAGAGAAGAAACACTCTCCAGCTCTCTTCTTCCCGTCGACACGTGATAATTGCCCTGGGCTGACTCCCTAGTACTACGTCAACTGAGTGCGGTGGCAAGGCCAGTAATCCCAACACTCGGGAGGCAGAGATAGGAGGACTGCCATGAGTTTGAGGTCAGCCTGTGACTAATATTGAGACCTGTAGCCTGGACTACAGAGCAAGACCCTGCTTCAGAAAGAAAGCCAAAGAGGCCTTAGATTTCAGAAAACAGCTATATATCTATGTATACATATAATCACAGAAGAATGACTGTTCTTAATTTTTAAATCAATAAAACTCAATAAGCAATAAGACGTATGCAAGATATTCTGCAAGATTTTATGTTACATAGTTCAAAATAAGCTTCTGATTTGTAGAACAAATATACAGCTTTTCTCTAGCATTAAGACAACTTTGAAATATATTACCGTCTCTTGAACCAAATGGCTCATTCATTGTGTTTTCGGGGGTCAGGGTTGGGTGGGGTAATGAGAAAGCAATTTGTCTCATGTACAGTTGCCTCTGTTGGATTAATTTGCAATTCAGCAGTGCAACTAATTTTAATCTTTCTTGGAATTTTGCAACTTTGTACCACTTCAAAGTTTAAACTGAAGACATAAAACTTGGTAACAGTTTGGGAAATGACAGAAAAATTCATGACAGAAATCAATCTCACCAACTTTATAATTAGGTATTTATTACTAAAGTCCTGATAGTTACCATTGAAGGTCTGAACTTTCTAAATTTAAATATGTAAACCCAAACAATTAGAGTTCTTAGATTCCTTGTGCATATGTAGAGTAATGTGAACTGTAATTCCTGTGGGGGGGGGGAACTTTGTATTTAAAGTAGTTTGGATACTAAGTGGTTTTTCTGAGAAAAGATAAGGTGGCAGTGATGGATTGACTGAGCACGTGAAAGCTTACTTGATAAAAGCCAGAAATACCTCATTTTTGTGAATACTAACTGGAGTTCTAGGTCCCTAAAGCCATCTCTGAGAAAAAATAAATAGATAAAACATGTTAACTAATATGTAATTAGCAAATAGCTACAAATAAATAGCTATGCTATTTAAAATTTTAAAAGAAGATACTTTGTAAACCTCAGTAAATATATAATTAGTATATAATTAGCATCATCTTGATGAGGAAAGCAATATCACGTGCCCTGGCCTGGTTTTTATTTTCCACAGTTAGCTTTCCTCTATCTTTGGTCTACAGTGTATTAATACTTACTCCCGTAGTCCTCTCATAACGGTTTCCATAAGAATGGACCATTCTGGTTCCGAGAGTGGGTTTTGTTTGGGATAATGCATTACTATGCATGTGTGAGAGGATGACACTGTAAGTGTTTGAAAGCATGAAAACTTCTATTACGACAAGATGGAGACAAAAGCTAGTCACCCAATCGGAAATCCTGCCTAAGAGGTTTAAGTTTATTGAACTGTTGCACATGTTTGCTTACATAATAGTACTACAGTACGATTGTAAAATAGTAAAGCATCGCTCAGATGAACGGAGCCTGAAATTGTCTGTATGTGCCTCTCTATTGCCAGCTCCAGTCTAGGCCTTTCCAACTGAGGCCTCCATTTTCTTCCTGTTTGAAACACAGTAAGAATAGATTTTTCTCAACTTTTTTCTCTATATATGTAATATAAACACACAAATTCTAAGTATGATATATAAAAATATATCAATATATGTTTACTAATATATACTTATATATGCAAGTATTATATGCATGCATATCTGCTAATATATCAGATTAGCAAATATAACTCAGAATTTTTTTATCTTTGAGACATGATTTCTAGTTAGGCAAGTAGCCTTCAAACTAAAAGTGCAATTCACATAATCACTTAGCTAGATGGCCTTTGGGGTGTCCCTGTGCTAGAGAACAAATGGTCTGTATTTGAAGCTCAAGTTTTGACAAAATAGAACAAGTACATTGTTTTGAGACATGAAGGATCTATTGCTGTTAGTCAATAAAAACACAGTCATTCACCTGTAGTCACTGTTTTACTCCATGGTTTTGTTCAAAGCAAATTTTTTGCCTTCATAAATGCATTGAAAGACCATTAAGTCCAAACAATATTAGAATATTATTTGCTATAGAAGTTTGTATGATGCAAAATTAAACCCTATTAATATCATATGAGAATGTATGACTATTCAGTCTCACCACCACATACACAAAAACATACAAACACACAGGAAGGAGAAATAGAAGCAGAAAAACCACAACAGGGGTTATTGTCACTATTGTGTTTTTAACCTGTTACAGTTTCCTTTAGGAGCCAACGTCATTCTCAAGAACCTAGAATACGCAGGATCATGACACTCCCAGACCCAGATCACAAGTCTTATGGAACTTAAAACAAAAAACAAAGTGAAATCTGGGGTAGGGTGGGGAGGTAAGGAGGGGTGGATAGGGGCAGAGACAATAGGAGAGTGGGAAAGTCCTTGTCACCTTGACAA
Organism: Ctenodactylus gundi; assembly: GCA_004027205.1. Lineage (NCBI taxonomy): Eukaryota > Metazoa > Chordata > Mammalia > Rodentia > Ctenodactylidae > Ctenodactylus > Ctenodactylus gundi. The sequence continues at coordinate 18,162 of PVKB01003883.1, read as the reverse complement.
GATATGTAGGTGAACAAAATGCTAAATTTCATCGTAAACCTTAAATTTTGCACTTACACATACCAATAAAATGGGGGGAAAAGAAATAAAAAGAAGTTACTTAGCTTTCAAGTAACTCATCAAAAGCTTATAGAGAAATGCTCATGCTAGTGGAAGCACTGCTCAGAAGACACATTTTTATTACTTGTGGGTGAGCCCAAATTATACTACTGCATAATTATAGTGCAAGTTTTGCCACGGTCATGTATATCACGTTTCATTAGTCATATTTTGAGGATTATTCAGGTTCTTTGCTTTGTACATTTATTTCTCACCCTCCCCTTCAAAAAAAGAACTGACATTTCCTCCCTCCTTATATTCCAGCTCACTTAATCTGAGGGTGAAAAACTCACACGGCTCCCGGGAATCACAACACGTGGAAGATGCTAAAGATGTTTCAAACTGGCAACATTTTAAGTCATATTTTATTCATGTGTATATGGCATTCCTTGAAGAGAATAAGCTATTTCCTATTGTTTTAAAACACTTTGGTGTTTGTTATCAACTACCTTTTGAATATCACTTTAATGATATTAGAATTTCATAATTTGACCCTGTGTTTGCTCTCTGGTTTGGGGAATCCCAATAGATAAATTGCTTCTTGCTATTTAGAGTGACTGGAAATTCCCTCCTAAAATAAATTACAAAGCTCTATTTAACTAGGGCCAAGAGAATTTCAAAATTATTTTCTTAAAGATGAAAAGGAGTCTTACATAGTAACAAATTGCCAAGAATATTATTATATACAAAGTGGCTTTTAAAACTCTACAGCTTCTACCTTTCTGCCAACAGTCTCCTACATAGCTCATCTCTAGCTCAGAAAACAACACCCTAGTCTTCTTTTGCTGTCCATATCCATCCTCTAGTTTCATGGATTCTATCTTAATTATCTCAGGAATGTGTCCATGAGCACGTGGCCATCAGGTGGTCTTTGACTCTCAACCTAGTTACTCATCTAGTTTGCTCTGTCTTCAGGCTCTCTACCTTTCAGCCATTCCTTGTACATCACCCAAAGGACATTTTCCAAATTAATTTCATCACATTTCTTTCCTGTGAAACAACTATCCAATAACCTCCCAGAACCCGTGTGGTAGAAACCAAATTCTTTAACATAGCTTAAGTCTGTGCAGCCCTGCCTCCTTCCATCTTCCCCAGCCTCATCTTTCCTCTCGATTCGCCCAGTTTTACCTCTTATGCAACTGAATTTTCTTAATCTGTCTAAATTGAGTGAGACCGCTGGTAAAAACATGAATAATAAAATAGTATCAACAAGATGCCAAGAATACGAAGCCCTGGGTCCTCCTTCCTTCTACAAACACACTAATTCAGTAAGAATTTATGGAAATGTTCCTGTGCAAGAAACTCAGAATTGAGCTAGTAACACCATAGATCTTCCAAGATTTTGTCCATCAACCTGGAAGTTCACTGAATTATGGAAAATTCAATATATACTCATGACTGATTAAATCACTCACCATTCATGACTAATTCAATCTCTACTTCTTCCTTCATACAGACATCAGGGTGTGGAGGAAAGTCTCTCTAATCACGTGGTTGGTTCCTCTGGTAACCAGCACCTATGACACATTTGTCTAAGGGCTTAGGCAAAAATTACCTAATTAACGTATGCTCCTGAGTCCTTGAAGGGGCTTGTTAGGAATAACTAAAATATACTTCTCTAATTATTGTTATTGTGGAGTTATTTCAGGAAAAAAAACACTCCAGGATATTCAAAACTCACATATGACAATAAAAAGTACTCTTATCACCTTAATAACTTCAGAAATTAAATGTATTTTAAGAGCTATAAAACTACAATCATCCTCAGAAACCAAAATATGTACTTGATATTATTTCACAGTATCACAATAATTATAACAAATGTATGTTAAAGATCCACAATATGAACAGATATAAATTCTGATAACAATAACATAAATAAGAAAGAGGAAGTAGAGTGAGTTTTTTGACAAAATTTAATTTAACTTTTCATAAACACAGATTCTATGACTGTAAATTAATTTATGTAAATCTCATAACTACACAAAATACCTATAAAAATCACACAAAGAAGGGGAATAAAATCAAAGCAAATCAAAAATGGAAAAAAACACAACAGAATACAGAAAAGGAGAGGAAAAAACAGCAAAAGAACTACAAAACCACAGAAAACATCTAGCAAAATGGGTATAGTAAACATTTTCCTAATAATATTACTAAAAATTTAAATGGCCTCAACTCCCCCACCACATCATAAAGTGAGCCACAAATCATCACCACACCTGTAATCCCAGGACCCTGGGAAGCTGAAGCAGGAGGATCCCAAATTTGACCCCAGCCTAAATAACTCAATGACTTACTGAGACTCCCTCATTAAAAAAAAAAAACTAAAAGGCTACCTTGCTCAATGTGATGTTCTCTAGATGCACATATTTTTCTGCTAATGACAAAATTTATTTTTAAGGTTAAATAATAGCCCTGTATATATCAGGTGTGTCACATATATGTAACGTATTATGTCAATTACCTGTGTTATTACATTTTCTTTTTTTCTTCATCCATCAGTGGGCGCTGAGAGGAAGAAGGCTACTGCAGTTGCTGAGCTTATACTGTGTTAGATATGTATTTTAAATTATCTGGAATAACCTCAAAAAGAATACACTCAAAGAACTTCAAGCTTAAAATGAGCAGAGTATAAAAGGCAAAATTACAAAAAGAAAAAAAGTATCTAAAAAGAGAGAAGTCTGGGAATGTGGCTCATTCCCATATAAAGGCTCTGAGTTCAAGCCCCAAAGCCACAAAAAAATCATGAAGCATCATGAATGAATTTTCATGTACTTTCAAAGAAACTCAGATTCAAGGACACACAAGGTGAAGGTGAAGAGGTCAAAAACATTCTGTGAGAATAATAACCAGGGGAGCAAAGGCGAATACGTTTACATCAGGCAAAATGGACTTGGACTCAAAAATGACCGTAAAGCGATGATTAAGGTTACCATACAATGTGAGTCAGCTCATCAAGGAGATTACTAGATATACATGCCAACATCAGAGCAGCTAAATACACAAAGCAAAACGGAAGTAACTAAAGGGAGAAGTAGATGCGATGTTGTCATGCCGGAAGACATCAACATTCCACTTTAAATAATGGACACAACATTCAGATGAGAGATCTGTGGAAAACAGCAGCCTAATAACAGGACAGAACAAATAAACATAATTATTACGTACTATTACACCTAACGGGGCAGAATATTCTTCCTTCTCAAGTACACACAGACTGTTTTTTCAGTACAGATTACATGTTATGTCATACACACATAAACATACCACAGTCTTAACAAATTTAAGAATACTGAAATCAAGTCAAATATCTCTTCTGATTACAATGGAATAAAATCCAGAATGAGTGGCACAAGAATATTAGAAAAATCACAAACATGCATATTAAGTAATCGTCTTTTTTGATGGCGATTTTTATTTTTTGAGGCAGGTTCACTTCAAGTACAGGCTGGCTTTGAGCTTGCTACATAGCAGAGGTTGGCCTCAAGTTTCCATTCCCTTATACCACCCAATACCACACCCTCAAAATAGCATGGTCATTGGCAACCATTTGGTAAAGTAATGATAATGATAATAATTTAGTTAATCTAAAGAAAATAAAATATTCAAAGACAAACAAGAATGAAAACAAAACATATCAAAACTCACATGAGCTGGTCCTGGTGACATAGACACATGATCTCAAAGACAAGGGGACCATGAGTTAGAGCCTAGCCTGGGAAACCTAGGGACTTCGGGAGACACTGTCTCAAAAATCAAAACCTAAAAATAGGTTGGAGATGTAGCTCAATGTGAATTCTACCTTCAGGAAAATGAGAGAAAGAGAGAGAGAGAGAGAGAGAGAGAGAGAGAGACCTATATGGTAGAGAGATATCAGAAAAAAGCTCATAATAATAAATACATGCATCTAAAATGAAGAAATATCCCAAATAATCTAACTTAACCACCTCAGGAAAAGAAGAAAATACTAAACCCAAAGTTAGCAGAATAGAGAAAATAGGGAAGATTAGAGGATAAATAAAAGTAAAGGTAGAAAAAAACAATAAAACTGAGTTGGTAATTTAAACAGGTAAACAAAATTGAGTCTTAGCCTCTTAGAATGACTAAGAAAAACAGAGTGAAATTCATATAAAAACAAATGAAACAAAGTACATCACAACTAATATAATAGCTGGCTGTGGGGGCACGTGTCCATAATCCCAGCACTTGGGAAACTGAAGCAGGAGGATTATGGAGAATTTGAAACCAGTTTATGCTACACAGTGAGCTCAAGACCAGCCTGGACTGCAGAGTCTGACCCTGTCTCCCTGTCTCAAAAAGAAAGAAAGAAAGAAAGAAAGAAAAGAAAAGAAAAAGAAAGAAAAGAAAAGAAAATCTAGTACAGAAATAAAAAGGATCATTAAATGCTAATGCCAACAAATCAGATAATCTAGAAGGAGAGAAAATTCTTTTAAAAAATACCTGCTTTAGTGTTGAATTCCACCAAATATTCCAAGAAAAATTAACTAATCCTTTTCAAACTTTTCCATAATGCTGAGCAGGTCAGAGAATTTCCGAACTCATTTTGAGAACAGCATTAACTAATACCAAAACCAAAACAGCACTACAAAAAAAAAAAAAAAAGACCAGTACCAGTATTTCTGATGAATATAAGTGCAATGATCCTTTAAACACAAACTGAATTTATTTAACAACACCTTAAGGGGATCATACATCAAGATCTAATGGGATTTATCTCTTGGGCACACAGATGGTCCTTGGTTTTAAAAATCAATTAGTTTGACATTGCATTAAGAAAGTAAAGGATAAAAAGATAAAATTATGTTCTTTTGCTGTGTGTTTCAATACATACAGAAGAAGCATTTGACAAAATTCAAATTTCATGTTGAAAGCTCTCAACAGAGCAGGCATGTAAGGAAATTACCTATACCTAATAAAGGCTTCTATTAAAAAAAAAAACCCACAGAAAACTTTAAATTCAATGGTTAAAAAGATTTGAAAATTTTTCTTTAAAATCAGAAACGAGACTAAGGACGTCTCTTGTCAGCACTTCTATTCAACACCGCACTGGAGTCCTAGACAGAGCAACGCGGTAAGAAAAGGATATGAATACTTGGGGATTAGAAGGAAAGATATAAAATTGTTCTCATTTACATATAACATGTTTATATGAGTATATTAAGGATGCTTTAACAGAATACCAGAGGCTAGGAAGCTCAAAACAACAGAAATTTCTTCCAGTTCTGAAGACTGAAATCTAAGAAGAAGGTGGAAGAATAGGCAATGTCTATTAACAACCTTCCTTGTCATAGACACCACCTTCTCTCTCTGTCCTTACAGAACAGTAGTACAAACGAGCTCACTATAGCCTCTCCTGTGGGAGAACTGGGGCCTGTCTTTAAGGCTTCACCCTCCTGACCTAAGGACCCCTCAGAGATCCCTCTTCATAATATAATCACCTTTAGAGTTAAAGTTTCATTATATGACTTTTTGGAGAGATACAAATATTCGCACTATAGCAATCTTATATATTAGAACCTTAAATATATTATTTAGAAACTGTAGGAACTAAAAAAAAGGTAGTGTTTCAAGATATAAAATTAACATACAAACACTCATGCTTCTATATACTAACAACAAACTGTTTGAAAAAGAAGTTAGCAAAATAATCTCATTTACAAGGGCACCGCAAATAACAACATACTAAGGAATAAAGTTAAATGACAAAGTGAAAGGTTTGTATACTGGAAACTACAAAACACTGATGAAAGGAGTTAAACAAGACACAAAGAGAAAGACGTCCTGTGTTCATGGATTGAAGGAGTAAATACTGTTAAAATGTCTGTTGGATCTGGAGAGTCCCACAAAGTCTCATGTATTTGAATGTTCTGGATTGTCGATAGAACCATGTGCTATTGGGAGACTGGGGCCTGAGAGAGGTGGATTGCAGACTTGAGGGTTGGATTACAAGTGTGTGAATTGGATTACAGGCTTACGGGTGGGGTTTAAATCTGGAAGAGGAAGAATACTGAGGCTGGACCCAGAGGGGGAAGATCACTGGGATAGGACCTAGAAGGACATATCGTGCTTCTTGCCCCTCCTATGGTACTTAACTTGGCTTCTTGTGTGCACAGCTGAGAGAAACAGACTCCACCTATGCCTCTATCATGCGCTTCTGCTGTTGCCAGCCACCCATGAAAGGACTGTGACTTGAAACTGGGAGCTAAAATAAACTTTTGGTCTCTTAGTTTGAACATCTCAGAGACTGAGTCTCAGTGATTAAAAAAAAAAAAGTAACTAAGACAATATTCATAATAACAAGAATAATTTGTTGATTCAACAGAAGCCCTATCAAAAATCACAATGGTGTTTCTTATAGAAAAGGATAACATTTCTAAAGTTGACTCACACTCACAAACTAATCTTCAGAGCCTCTGGCCATATTGCGCTGACTACACCTGATCATATGAAAAACACAAGAAAAATTAAAGACATGACATTTCTTGATTTCAAAATATAAAACAAAGCCACAGAAATTAAAACAATATAACGTGAGCTACATGGTAAGGTCGGGACCCGTTTGGGCTACAAAAGAAACCACACCAAAACAATAAGGGGATAAAGAGAGAAATTATAAACAAACAGTAGTAGTAAGAGTAGTAATATAGTCACACATTATTCTTCAACTATCTTCAACAAGGGTGCCGAGAACACAAAATGGAAAAAGGATAATCTCTTCAAAAAACACTGTTGGTATAACAGAATGCCCAAGACTGGATAACTTTCACATGAAAGAGGATTTTTGATTCATAGTTCTGAAAGTTCAAGAACATGTGTGCTTGACTTCTGGTAAGGGGGGAGGGGTCATATGAAAACTGGGGGATCTAGAAGGCACATGCAAAGAGGCAAATCATGAAGGATAATCTTGCTTCATAACACACACACTGATGCTACTTAATCCAGTCCTATCAGAGGAAGAACCTACCCTGTAAGACTTCATTAATCTGCGAATGAGTGCTCCTTCTCCATGGCCTAGGCCTCTCTCCCTTGGCTTCTCTTTTCAATACTGCTGCACTAACTAATTAAGACCTCAGCCTGAACGTAATGAGAACAAACCACGTTCAAGCCAGAGCAAATGGGTATTTCCATGTAAAAGAATAATTAGAACTCTATTTTACACTATACACAAAAGTCAGCTCAAAATGGAATAAGGACTTCAATATGACAAGCTGACACTATAAAAGTCCTAGAAGTAAACACAATGGAAAAACTCAAATTGGTGCTAGCAATTATTTCATGGAGATGACACCAAAAACACAGTCAACAAAGACAAAAATAAATAACCCTACCTGATGCTAAAAGTCTTCTGAACAACAACAAGAAAAAAGATATACTATATAAGAGGCATTATATCCTGTAGTTACAGTACAATATAATTTTTATTTGGATCACTAAGAGGCAATAGAAAAATATGCTGATAAGTGAAAAAATAAGGAATAAAATTTTAAGTGCGGTATGATTCAGCATATAAAAAATAAGAAAGAGTGCTGAAAATATTTTACATTTAACAGTCACAATTAGTAGGTTTAATCAGGGAAAACTCAACTTGTGGCTGAATTATTCTTAAATGTCTACATTATTTTGTTTATGTGAGCTGTTCTAATCATTATGCTTCTGTTATACAGCAACACAAATACTTTCCATTTGCTTTGCTTTTGATATTTTGATAGGCATTTTGGGAGAAATTAGAGAAAGGAATAGTTACAATGACTTGAAACCACGCAATTTATACATGTTTCCTTTGTTCGCATGCTGTCCTTATTACTCTTAGGAGAACAGTAACTCAGATTCTTTTGGAATAGTCATTATCATAAAAAGAATCAAATGTATTTCTCACAGGCCATTCCTATTATTCAAAAAGAAAAAAATTAATAGTTGGAAATGTCTATGCTGTTATAGAGCGTAAAATAGGCTATGGCATATCCCCAGGTAAATGACTGTTGCAGATTGATAGGAAACTTGGTTACAAAATGTCAAAATCATAGAATCAACTCACAGTGTCATTTCAAAGACATCGATTGGGTCAAAACAGACCTCAAGATGCAATGAGTCTTATCAGAGATTAAATAGGGAAACATCCATGAGAGAAACTGAAGGAACAGCCAAAGGATGCTGGCAGGGCGGTGTGGCCAGGCTGCGTCCACCTTCAGGGAAGCACGCAAGGTAGAGTAAGCAGCAATCAGAATGCCACGCAATTCTGAAGAGCTTAGTGAGGTGACTGGGGAGTCCGAGGCCAAAGTTTCCTTCCATAGCAGTCTTCGCCCATCATGGAAGGTTCTGCTTTAGTGTTCCTACCTCATTCAGTCACACACTTGGAAGAGCCAATGGGAAGTGGGTGAATGCAACACTGGATTCAGAATGCAGCTCCTGAGGCCGTCAGTTAAAGTATGGCCTCCACATTAAGAGCGCTAAGGGCTCCTCCCGTGACTGCCACAGGAACCAATATGTAACCACATTCGGGATACAGCATCTTATTTTACATTAAAGAATCCATTTCAATGTTTGCTCAGAGTAACCATTATTTAGTAGTATTTGTGAGGTTTTTAAAATTTGTATCTAATTTTTGTTTTATTTTTTGTGGTACTTGGGATTGAACCCAGGGTGTTCACTCTGGGCTACATCCTCATTCCTTTTTTATTTATTGAGACAAAGTGGATAAGTGTAGCAGAAACTCATCACTTCCCACCAAAGTAGAACAAGGTAATAAGATGAAAGATAAATATCTCATAACAGCACCTCAGGGCCGTAACCGAGAACTTTATGGGTCATGTTTAATAGGAAATTTTTGTCATTAAAAAGCCAAAGGAGGAGAAGCAAGAGTTAATGGGGAATATCCCAAATTCCCATTGCTTCCATCTAGGAAGGGTTCTTCTTCACTTATGCATATAGAAATATAATATTCAAGCTAATGAGCCTTGTAGGTCACTTTTTCAAATTTAAATGCAGGAGATTTTACATCTACTTCAGAATGAGATTAAAAGATCCACCTGTTTAGTGATACACTTTCCTGTCATACGCCAAAATTTTCACACTTAATTATACTTTCTAACTCTATAAGCTAGAAAGAAACATTTAAGATTTTCTTCAGTAAGTCTTGAAAATAGCTATAGTATCCTGGAATTCAGCCAGAGGATAGAAACTTGACATGCCCTTGGGCCAGTTAGCACAAACAAGATACCCTTAACTCTTAACTCCAAATATTCTGATGTGATCCACATAGAAAGGGGTATGGTTCATTTAATTCTATACATGTAATTATGAGTCCTTGAATAATTTATACTTTTAAAATAAATGTTGTGTTCCATCCAGCAATGGTGAGAGTGGCTCCTTGTAGTTTACTATGGCAAATTTTGAAGTGAGAAAATTGATGACATCTGAAAACTGAATTGAATTATTACTGTAAAATAGATAACTCTCATTATGATGTATCTGTTGGTCTAAAATACCAGGTTCTTCTCACAGAGAAATTTGTTACTATAAGATGTTTATATAATTTCAAATATATGCACATGCAGGATAAGAAGAAAGAATATTATTATCCAAAAGTTAGCCACATCCTGTGCTAGTGTAAAAGTCTCCTCAGAAGAGAGCTCTAATTTTATCATCTCTCCTGAGAGCTGCTCTTAGCTCCAGACTTCAGCATTGAAAATTTTCTAGGATCTGGTGAATATTATCTAACACATTTTGAGGAGGGAAGAAAGTAGTTGTTAAATTCACCAAAAACATTTTAAAGGCTTCTTTTGAATAATGTTCAAGACTGTTTGCCCTGAATTTATTTTTTATTGTTATTCTTTTGAGCAAGCCATAAATACCATTAGCCAGCTACATGAATTCAAAATGTTAGCATACATTAGTAATCTTCATTGAGATACATTAATTTTTAAAATAAAATATATTACCATAAATATCTGCCATTTTTCTCAGACTTATCAAAATGAAACCCTTTATTTATGACATTTATAGCAATTCAAGTCTTAGGGACTATCATCATCAAATTTTAAATTGAGCCTGAAATATCCTACCTCTCTTGGGTGGCTTAGTAACTTTATATTTTTCTACTCATTCCATCTACATAGTTAAGTAGAACACATAATTTCTTTTGCCCATTTGACTCTACTGCCTTGAGGCAAATTTATTCTCTGAATAAAATGCAACTCCAGTGGATGTCTGTAACACTTGATCATTTAAAAGAAAATAGAACATACACTCCCTGTTCAACATACATTAAGCCCCTTGCATTTTTCTCTAATGATTTCATTAAACCATAATCAACTATATAACTGAAATTTATCCAAGTTCCACTCAGCAAAAAAAAAAAAAAAAGCATTCAGAGAAGTAATTCAAAAAGCTCAATGGTCTTTCTTTTGTCAGTCAAAATTGCTTAAGCATATTCAAAATTTTAAAAAATGGGTTCTCTGAACTCAGATACAAATTTAGATGTATTGCCCTAAACAAGACAAAAGTTAATTTTTCTTTCATGTAACATGGCAGAAGCACACTTCCTTCCATTCAGGGACCCGGGATCCTACCATGCTGCTCGGTTGTCACTAGTGTGGCATTTTTGTCCACATATTTCGAGATCCCTCATCACCTCATTCCTGAATCAAGCACACCCTAAATCTCATGCACATCACTTCTGGGTAGATTCCATTGCTAGACTTAGGTGCAAAGCAGGCTTGGAGTGATAATGTTTATCATCAACAGTTATCGCCTAGCTATTGAAAAATTCAGTGACTCTGAAAAAAGAGACAAAGGATTTTAGAAGATAAAGTTTGTGTCCTGGAAATCATTTTATTCTGGCATATAAAACAAATAAAAATTGTACTCTTTGATGAAGGAATATGGTAAGAGTCTGAAAATTCCGCCATACATCCCACCCAAGATCTCTTTATTCTCCATAAAGGTCCTCTAGAGGCTAACAATTTGGAAGAAAAAAAAACATTTAATAGTCACCCTTCTATACCGAACGTGAAACATTAAAATGTTTAAAAGGTCAAGCAGGTAAAGTAAAATGCAGCAAGCTGTGTGGGTCCTGTGGCTGGCAGCAGGACCATCTAAGGACATTCCCCAACGGGTTTAAAGGATCTACTGCACTCTGTGCCAGTGTATTATTGCTTGGCAGTTGTCTGAGCCTTGAGTTACCAAGCATTCCTAATTTTTAAAAGAAACAAAAAAAATATGTTTTAATGAGATTTCTTGGTTTTTCAAATTGGTTACTAGATAAAACTAGTAACATCACAAAGGCCAAGAACACATTTACAGTGGAGATTTACTCAAGAGTCACTCGGTATAATCTAGGATCTTCTAGATTAATCATTTCAGGATAAGAATTAAAACCTAGGACAGTGAACTGACTACTCTGGTTGCATAACTGGCCACATCTGGTCCACTTTTTAAAAAATCTTTCATTCAAGACTCCCTATACTACATGAGCTTAAAATGTCCCTGGTGAAGTCCAGATAAGCAAGTAAGAAAAAATTCTTTAAAAGCAATCTAATTCTATGATAGAATTTAGTGTTCAGCTTTGAAATGAAATATTTGACAGCAGATCAAGTGTGTATTCTATGTCCCATTCCCTCTGACCTTCCCAACGGAGGGTGAGATCTGTTCTGTTTTTGATCCTTTTGTCTCGAATTTGCCAGACCGTGGCTGCTGATCAGTACCACATGAGACTGGGGCGTGCCAAGGAATCTCACTGGCAACTGCCCAGTAGCCAATCTTTTCTCTTTCCAGCATGAACCATTTCACTGCATACTCATATCAAATCAGAGGCAGATTCATTGCAAAGCACATTTTTTCACCTTTATGTGTAGTTTCAGTATGCTATAAAGTTATATGGTTAAAAATATTTGGGGGTGAAAATTTTAAATATGTGGAAATGGATAGCATTTACCCTCTAAATGACTGAGTAAAACAAATTATTTGTGGATTAGTTATATGGTGGTTGTACAAGCTATTTTACGAATATTTCTATTCTTTAAATGCTTTTTACAGAAGAATCTTATATGGAAGTTTTGGGGCTAGGCATGAGCAAATACCTGCTATTTTATTACTACCTTATACTAAAGTCTTTTGAGTATGAAAATTAGCTGACGTGATGTCTTTCTTTTCTGATTTCATTTTAGAATTTGATCAATATTTTCATCACTCAAGTAGACTTTATTTTGCCTCAACGAATATTAGGAAAACATTCTACTAATACAGCGAAAACACAGAAGTATAAGCTGCTTATTTTCATATGATAATTTTTAAAAGTGGTTTTCAAATTTGAACTTATTTTAATATTTTCTACAATAGCTATTTTATTAGTGTATATGTGTGATATATATTAATTGCATTCAATCTGGGGAACTGGCTTTGATTTTAAAACGTCTGTCTTGTTCACCTCTCTCATTCTCTCTCTCTCCTTCACCTGAGACCTTGTACCTTGCTGGATTATGTTTACTTATATCATCATGGTTTGCAAGTAGACTATATTTGAATACATAAAATAATTCCAGTTTCACTATCAGGAGAAAGGCGCAGCTATAAAAGCACTTATCAAGTTGCTATTTTCTGATTATTATGCAGTCTTACTTTTTCTCTTTACTTTTTGCTTACTTCCTTCTTTCTTCATTAATCTTTTAGTTAATTTATTCTCAGCACTCTGTATAGATCGCCTTTATTACTATCAATATATTTATAAAATGATTACTTTAAATCACTCAAAAATTCTATTTCCCACAAATTTACTAGGTGTTTTCACACCTATGATCCTAACAGAGAAAATTTTTGACATAAATATGACTTTTTCACATAAATACAATTTTTGAATTGCATTTAAGACAACAATAAACTGTTGCAAGATACATATTTTTAACTAATGGTAACCTTTTAATAATAGCTCACCAATAAAGGACAAAATAGGACATTTAGTATTGGTAAAGTCTTCACATTTACTAACAGATTTGAGAAGTAATTTTTTTCAGATCCATGCCAATTCAGTAGGCTTTTTTCAGTGAAGTAAGAAGAAAACAATTTTTAAAATCATTTCTTAAAGATCTATAGTTCTGAAAATCTGAGTTTGAACATACAGGTCTCTGACGACACAGTTAACAATTACTTTTTGGCACCCTTCTTACCTAAAAAAAGTACATAAAATATCTTAAGTTGTTTCAGTCTTTTATTTCTTTTCCAACCACCTTTATCTCTAACCAAAGAGATAAAGCATTTTTTGTTCACTACACTTATGGTGAATAGTTTCATCTTTTTAAAAATTAGACTCTTCTCTGAAAAAGAGAACAGTCTGGCTGTTCTACAGGTAGCAATTTGACTCACATTCAGCAGAGATCAAAATTGGGCATGTAATACACAGAAACACCTTAAGCCATGAGAGCCAGGGAAGAAAATTTACCCAGTGATTGCACAAGAAAAATCACAAAAGAAGGGCAGGAACAACAAATTCCATGTGAATCACTGTATGTGCTCTTCTTGATGCAGGGCTTCAGTTGGCACTACTTCTAAGTGCTCATAGAATGTCCAACACACTGACTTGGGAATTCCACATATGAGAGGACAAAAAAAAACCCACAAAATCAAAAAATACGGTATCTTCTAACCTCATTGCATAACAGAAGTCACCAATCTGATAAATACATGAAGTTATTTCTTAAAAGTCCAGCAGAATCAAGACCTTGAAGGGAATGCCCTTCAAGAATAGGCAACCCTACTCCAGCAGATGGCATTCACCCTAGACCAACCACAACTATATGGTGGGCTCTTCTCATTAGACAAAATGTAAAGGTCTTGAAATGAGTTGCTCTATCTATCATCATATGGGAAGCCTCAGCTTCCTGTCTCCAAAACTCTAGGTTTTGAGGATTCAGAACAGGGGTCGGTCAACAAACTATGTCCCTCCCAAATCCGGCCCATCCTTTGTTTTTGTAGTTCATAAGCTAAAAAGGGGGAGGGGCAGTTATATTTTTAGAATATTTGGTAAGGAAGAAAATGAGCAGTGGAAGGAAAGCAGCGAAAGGAGGGGGAATCATATGTTGTCCCCCGCTGTCAAACATTGCCTGACGTCTAAGGGCTTATTTACCACCCTGAGAATGTCTTTCCTGGGGGACGCAATATAAGTTTCAGTAATTGTGAGCTATGGTTATTGTCAATACGCCTTGAGAAACTTGTGAGAAGAGTCCAGCAGGCAGAAAATATCCTCACCCCTCTCTGCCATGGAAGCATGAAAAATTATGATCTCTCAGGTAATTTAAGAGAATGGGTTTTTGGAAATTTCTGCCTATTTTATGGAAAACAAACACATGTAGCAGCCAGTCTGGAAACAACATGGTAATTTGGGCTCGAACCCCTCAGGAGGGGGATCCAAGTGATATTACATGAACCAGGAGAATTACTGTATAAGAGAAGAAGAGTGTGGAAAGGGTAATAGGAAGAGGATGGTGATTATCACGGTGATTCTGAGACCAAATTAAAAGCAAAGATCGAAGTTCAAGCCTTTAATCTTCCTCATTAGAAGTCTGTCCTAGGAAAGATATCAACTAGAACTGAGACATGAGTTTCTAGCACAAAACAAATAACTAAAACGCACAATGCTATAATCCTGTGCTGTTCTCACCTCTTGATCAAGGCTCATGTTAACAAGGCGATGTTTGTGTAAGCATTATCTAGAACATCCACAACTATCTCTGCAGCTGTTCATTTCTATTTTTAATAACAAAAGTAAAGAAAGTAACTTGTTATAGTTTGGATCTGGAATGTCCCCCCAAAACTCACAGATTTTGGATGGAATATCTATGGATTTCACGCGATGTTAGGAGGTGGGGCCTGGCTGAGAGGGGCAGACAGCTGAGGGTGTGATGGGTCACTGAGGCCTGGGTGGGTATCCTCAGCTTCTTCTCTGGCCCCTTTCTTCGTCCTGTGGCGCTTGAGCTGCTGTTCTCGGCCAGACCTTTCCAACTACTGCTAGCCGCCCCTGAATAGACTGGGGCCTCCCAAAACTGTGAGCTAGAATAAACCTTTCTCCCTTCAGTTCCTGGTATCAAGTATTGTGTCCCAGCGATGGGAAAGGAACTAAGCCATAACTCTGTGGATTTTAACATCTCTCTATTGAGTATAATTAGAATACAATAAAATGCACAAATTTTGAGTATAAATTTTCATGAATTTTAGCACATGCACAGAACCATATAACTGCAACTCAGAAAATACAGAGTATTTTTCTCACTTCAGAAAGGAATTTGATGTCACTTTCAGGCCTCTGTTATCATTTAGAAGTGACCATGTTCTGATTTCTCTATTAAATGTTCTAGACTTAGACATAAGTATAATTACACAAAAGCTATTCTTTTAAGCCAGCAAATGCTCCAGAGTACCTGTGTTTGATTTCACTTGGATTCAAATTAATCAATCAAGTCAGGCCCAGAATTTTCTGATTATTCTGTACTCCTGGCCTACTGCTACTTAAAATAACCAGACATGAAAGATTAGGCAGCAAGAAAAAAAATAATGTAACAGCACTTCTTGGTTATCAGAGAAAAAATTTTCAGGACATTCATTACATTAAAAAGGACATTTTCTACAGTGAAGACGATATGGCCTTAACACAAGGTCTAGGCATAAGTTCTAAATGAAACTGCCTGGTATGATATTTTGATTCTATCACTCATGGATGACGTAAGCAAGTAACTTCTTTTGCTGTCTGTTTTCTCATTTATAGAATGGTGAATATGATAGCACTATCCTGACAGTGTTGCTATGAGGATTAGAGCAGCTGGCTCACAGAAAGCAGTTACTGTGCCACCAAGCACATACACACCATTCAACTCACTTTACCTATTAACACAGATATGACTATCGTGTGAGTCTGTATATATCAAAACCATATTTTACCTTTGTATTTCATGAGAAGCAATGTAAACTTGAACATCTACAACGAACTATGGCAAGTTATGGCAAGGTCCTTCTGGTTATTCTAATAGCTAAATATAAAATTAAAAAGTAGTAGCATGTCAAGACACACATTACCTCCTTGCAAGTTGGCGGATACAAAATAAGAACCGGATTGGTACATCATACTTGGGATTTTTTTCTTCATATTTTAGGTCCTTCAATCCCTCTGAATAGTTGTATTCTCTTTAACTAATAAAAAACATTCTCCCTAGGACATCTTTTATCTACTTCTGCAAAATACAGGTAGATTTAAATTTGGTTATATTTGATTCATCGATATTTTCTTGTTCTTGTATTTTCTAATTAAATATCTGAAAAGCCAAGAGTAAGTATGTTCCTCCTCAAGATTAAGACTTTTGTCCCTGCATTAAATACAATTTTCTTAATATTTTAACCATGTGAGCACAAGTCACCAATTCCTTAGTATTTATAAATTCCTGGTAAGGACAGAAGCTTACAATGGTTTTATTTATCAGTACTAAATTCTTTGTGCTCCTAGGAAAGAATATTCTGCATCTGCTCTTCTACAGCTCCCTTTTCTGTGACTCTAGTTCCTTTTTCCACGGACATATTTTTACTCAGCCAGCTTTAAACATCACAGTGCCTTGTTACTCTTGCAACACTGTCTTTTCATTTCTGTAATATGCAATTTTTAAAATAAAATCTTGGCCTTCTTAACTGTATTCCAGAGACATCAAGCCAGAAGTTCTTGTTATTTTTTCCAGTTATTTCATCCAAAATATATCACACATTAACTTTTCTCTTGAAGCTTACATCACCCTCTTTCATCTCTAGCAAGAAAAGACTACAAATATGCCACTTGGAGTGATCCTTAGGTATTCGATAATCAAAACTCCCATGGCATAACTCCCAGGCAGCCTATACTGATTAATATTTTAAGTCTTTTACTGACAAAATATTATTGAACCAATGTTGTGATGTCTGTATTTCGTGGCTTCAAATAGAATTTATTTTTTCTTTCTCACTTTGGCCTTCATTTTCCTTACTTAGGTCTCAGAAGGTATGAGGAAGCACTTGAAAAAATAAGTCCTTTTATCACAATAACAGATAAAGTTTCAATAGTACTCTTTGGTCACACATGACCTTTGTTCTGTTTTCATAAGCATTAATTCCCCCTTCTGGACTGTTTTATCTGATGTCAAACTTTTTCTAGCTAATGGCACCATAAGCCAACCTTCTCCTTTGAAGACGTTTATCATTTTCATCTAAAATATGGAGCACGCTACTATGTACCTGTTATAACGATGTTGTTAGGGGTGTGTGTCTGTCTGTGTGTGTGTGTGTGTGTGTGTGTGTATGACCATTTCAACATGGGAGCTAAAGCTTTCGCTCTTTTGCCTCTTTCTTACTACTTACACAAATGCTGGGCATTCGATTATTACCCAATAAATACTTGAGGTGTTGCAGTAAGTTGGTCATTTATCTCTTCGCCTCAAGTACCCACTCAGTGTCACTGGCTCGGCTCGCATTTAAATCAATCAAGTGGTGTCAGCTCTCCACACTTCATATCCTGGAGAGAAAAAGAAAACAAGAAAATAGACAGTCACAATAAGAGAACACAAAAACTATGACATGATGTGAAGTTATGAAAGAAGGACCTTGAAATTATTGTGAAAGTTAGGTTAGAGGAAAGATGGAATGCAAGGATGAGGGTGGCAGAGCTGAACAAAGCCCTCCCGGCAGAAGACCAAGCACAAAGAGCCAGACAATTGGTCGGTACACATAGTTCCCACACAGAAGTTTCGAAAAGTGGTAAGAGATGAAGCTAAAAACGTGGCAGGAACCAGATCTCCAGGGACCTCCTAAGGCTTTCACCTTCATCCCACACCGTTACTTTAGTCATTACACTTAGGACTGGCACTCAGAAAGTGGTGATGGGTTTTTTCTGCTGGCCAGAATTTCTGATTTACCATATACAAAACTCCTTTGATTTCAGCCTCACTCTGTCGCACATTCACTGCTCAGAATTATCCCAAACATTACTATATTCCTGTATGCTGTCTTTCGTATCTTTGCTCTTAAACCTTCAGTGTT